>JAQPPZ010001192.1:3000000-3243210 GCA_028583015.1 Wollemia nobilis
TGGCATGCTTTGTTTGTTTTTATAAAAAAAAAAATAAAATAAAATAAAATAAAATTGAGATGTCAACTTATGCTTAAGACTAGGAGAACATGAAATATTGGAATTGTCTTGTAAAAGCTCCACAAGTAACACAAGCAATTTAATTATATTGTTTGATTTTGTGATGCATGAAAGAATCAGTTTTGCATGACAATTCATTCCATTTGTAATTCAAGAAATAATGCATTCATGTTCCATCTCACCTTACATACATCTCATCTTAGTTACATATGCATCTTAGGTACAAGCCATTAAAGTATGTCAAATCCTCTTAGGGTTGTGTTATAACATATATGTAAGTAGCTCCTAAGGTTGGAAAGCGAGTCTTGAGATATCTAGAACCAAGCACGTCTCATACATTAAAAAGGATCTTGAGCAAAATGATCAAAACCTAACTTGGAGGAAAAGGTTGGGCGAAAGAAGTATTTCATGTCTATCCTATTTATGCAACATGATCCTTAAAACAGTGGTTTTGACCACTTCCATAGAGCTTAAAGCCTAAAATCGAGTAGTAAGGATAGGGTTAAATCCTCATCAAACTTAGGTTGAGGATCCAATTCCCCAAAGCTTTGATTTGACCCACATGGAGTAGTAAGGATAGGGTATAAATTCTCATCTCGGTTAGTTGAGAATCTGATTCCCCAAAGCTCTTATGTCTCATTTCATAATAAATCTTGGATTGTAAGGATCGTACTATTTGTCCTCTACAAAGGATGGGTAGTCATCCCCAAGGTCTAAGTAACAAAATTAATATTTTCCATTTACATCTAAAGTTTGGATTGTAAGGATCGTACTACATGTCCCTAGCCAGGATGGGTAGTCATCCCCAAGGTCCAAGAAGTAAAAAAATAATAATAATAAATAAATTTTTCCCATCTCATCTTTATTTTGGATTGTAAGGATCGTACTACTTGTCCTCTGCAAGGGATGGGTAGTCATCCCCAAGGTCCAAAGAAATGGAGATAAGTTTTGGATTGTGGGGTTAGATATGCCCATGCATGGCATCATGTCTTGCCTAAAAAACAAGACCACCGATTGTCTAGAGGGTTAGACTAGCATGACCATTTCTTCCATAGCTGGTTTAATTATTTTGCTTAAAGTGAGGTAATGAACTCTAAATCAGAATAGTAAGGATAAGGTTAAACTCTCATCTCGGTTGGTTGGGAGTCTGATTCCCCAAAGTTCTGATTTCACATTCACTTGCACATGGGTTCTAGATGGTAGGGACTCATAACCAACTTTGGGATACAATAAGGTAATGAATTAGTGGATCCTAAGAGGGTTTGGCAATCTTGAATGCTTGTACATAGTAATAGAAGAAGGACCATGCCTTTTATGAAAGCAAAATCTCCTTGCACATTCATTAGGGTACACAAATCATTCACCATCCCACATATGCATTCATGCAAAACTGATAATGGAATGTTGATCAATTTCAAACGATAGGGAATGAAAACACATTGCACACACTTGAGCTAATACTTGATGATTCCGATGATTCATGTACTTCGGATCTTTGGGCATTTGTTATTTTGCTTATGTGCTAACATATATTTGCGAGTTTGTGATATGTTTCAGGTTGGGTTCTTACTAAAATGCTCAAGAGCATTTGACGATAGAGTCACCATTTGTTGTGGTTGATCCACAACACACCCCAAAATTGGGGACCCACCTTTTTGCAGGCTTGCAGAGAAGAATCTCGGTGACCCAGATGCTAAAATTGAAGAAAAGGGAAAAAATGCCTAAGTGTTGAAAGTGTCACGAAATCGCGACATGTCGCGAAATCACGACTTGTCGCGCCATCGCTATCGAAAACAGGAAAGTTGTCACGAAATCGTGACATGTAGCTCCATCGCTGCCGAAGAGGAGAGAAAAGAAAAATTGAAAGTTGTCGCGAAATCGTGACATGTCGCTGAGAAGAAAAGAAAAGGTGTCGCGAAATCGTGACATGTCGCTGAGAAGAAAAGAAAAGGTGTCGCGAAATCGCGACATGCCGTTGAGAAGAAAAGAAATGGTGTCACGAAATCGCGACATGCTGTTGGAAAAGAATGAAAATGGTCACGATTTCATGACGTGTTTTGCCGAAGCGTACGGATGATGAAAAGTGTCGCGATTTCGCGACGTGTTTTGGCAAGGCGTACGGAACATAAAAGCGGTAGCGATATCACGACAGAAAGCGGCATGAAGGTCCGAGGGTGAAAAATGTCGCGATATCGCGACAGGTTTTGCCAAGGCGTACGGAACATAAAAGTGGTAGCGATTTCGCGACGTGTTTCGGGAAAAGCGTACAGAAAGAGAAAGCGGTAGCGATATCGCGACAGTTTGTGGCAAGCAGGTTCGGGGATAAAGGCGGTAGCGATATCGCGACGGTTTGTCGAAAGAAGGCAAGAGAGTGATAATGGTCGCGATGTCGCGACGTAAAGTTGCCAAGGAAGCCCGACGGAGAGATGGTAGCGATTTCGCTACAGCTTGGTGAGAAGGAAGCCCGACGGAGAAATGGTAGCGATCTCGCTACAGTTTGTGGAAAGAAGGTTCAAAAGCAAAAACGGTCGCGATATCGCGACAAGATGTTGCCGAAGACGTACGGCCGGGAAGAGCGTCGCGATATCGCGACATGTCACGATTTCGCGACATGTCGCGTTTTCGCGGCCAAGAAGGTGAACAGGCGGCATGTAGTTTTTGTCGGGACTTTCATAGAATGGCGTTACAGAAGGCGCAGAGGGCGTGTGACACGTGGCATGCAGGTGTCAGGTTTGCAGAGGCGTTACATGCAACGGAGGATTTTAGGCGTTTCGACGTTAAACATGGAATAAAGACAAGGAAAAGGTGGGAATTCGAAAGGTCACATGCGGGAAGGTGAAGCGAAGCGACCGGGGAGAATCGAAGAGCCACGCTAGACGGGATAAATCCGGAAGCGCAGATTGAAGGAAGGGTTGGAAATTGCCGATTGTAGAGTTGCAGAGACAAGAGCTTCGTGCTATTCTGGGCCTGCACTTGGGCAATTTCCTTCTTTTTGTTCTAGAATATTTATGCCTGGAACATTCTTTGAATGTAATTGACATATCATTTAATACAAAATACAGAGAGTTGGCATCTTTTGATGAGAAAGAAGGAGTCATTTTTTGCATGCATGATTTAATGTTATATCATTCATTTCAGATTTTTAAGGCTTTTAGGTGAAGTTTAATGCAAGTGCGCTTGGTTGCTTCATGCGAATGCCTAAATTTGGAATTACAGTAGAAACCTTAGAAACCCGCACCTAATTTATTTGGATTGTGCGAGTTTGCGAGGTTCATTAGGTTAGGTTGCATGCATAAAACCTCATTATCTTCGGTTTCATCGAATTGATGGCAGCATTCTGACTTGTAGTTTAGTTTCTCTTTCATTTACTTTTCTTTATTTTTCAAACCCTTGCTTTATTTTTTGCAGTTTAATTACTGTATCCAAATTAATAACTGAAAATCCATCAAAATCCAAGATCAAAGTACAATTATTCACTTTGAGTCCACTGTAAATTCAAATTAAATAAACCATCAGTGCCCCTTGTTAACATCCACTTGCAAACCCTAAGATATTCCTGGCATTTCATTTGAACAACATTATTTAAGCATAACAGGAACCTTGGAGAAAGTTATTTTCTTTGCAAGCAGAGGATTTTTGGACTCATATCCTACCGGAGAGTGTGCTTTCACAATTGGGTGAAAACACCACTCAACACTCACAAACCCTATTCCAAACACATGAACACTCACTTAAAAAAATTTCAACAATTCTTATCAACCAATCTCACATAACAATGATACTCATGTTCTTTTCAAACCCTAGTTCAAGTTCTTCACTTAACCAATGGCTTCAACAACAATGCTTATAAAACAAGGTTTTATCAACAACTCTTAATTTCATAAAACCTTGAAGCATTTACTCAACACACTCAATAAGGAAACCTAATTAAATCCTTTTCACTCCAAACTTGTTTTCTAGTAAATAAACCAATCAACTCAACTATGGAAGAATGTGCCCATATCTTTTTCTTGATAATGAAGGAACCTCAAAAATCTACCACAACCACAAACACTTCTTTGCCAAGCTCAAAGAAGTTATAGGATGATAAACTCTCTCAAAGAGACAATGTTATTATCAAAGCATACATACACCTTATCACTCCATCTTTAATAAAACATCCATCAACATATATAAAAATATTTGACCAAATACACCTTATGATCTCCCAATTAAAATAATATTCAATACCAGAAATAATATCAATACAATCTCCTTTTAAAAATAACTCAATGGCAAGAAGTCCTCTCAACAATTTTAACTTCAATAAACCAATATGTAACAAAAAATTTATTTAAAAATAAAGCTAATTCCTTATTCCTCTAATTAACCAAAATAATGATTAAATAAAATATTTTTATCTACCCCTTTTAACTCCCTAGGACCTCATGTCAAAAACCTTAGGCAATACAAAAATATATTAAAAATTTTATTACCTTTGCCTTGGTGAGACTCGAACTCACGACGCTGCCTCTACCAGTGCCCTAGTCGCGACTCCAACTACCGTAGGAGCTAGGAACTCGTTTAGAGAGGAAAGAGCACAACGTGGTCTATATTCCTCCCCTTATGTGCCTATACAAAAATTTATGCGTCACTTCCTCGATGCTTCAAACAACACACCAAAAATGTTGCTACCATGAATCGAACGTGGGTCACTCCTCTTCTAAACACTTTAGCCTTTGACCACTTGTAACTAGGCCATGCTGCCTAGGTGGATACAGGATATTCACCCTCAATGATCTTATCACATTTCACTAGCGCTTAAGACAAGAAGCTTGTCTTCTTCTTCACACGAATTCTCACAACACACGCTTGCCTCTTTTTATTCGTTCAAATAAAGTATGATTTAAATGCCACTAAGGCATATAGTTTATATACCAATTACCACCTTTAAAATTGAACTTCGGTGCCTTTAATATTTCAATAATTAATTTATAAATTATTTAAATTCTTTAGAATTTAAATATTATAAATTAATTCTTAACTCCTTTTGGCTTTATTAAGGATTAAAGCCTTCTTTGGATTTACCACCTTGTATGAATAATATTTATTTATAAAATTTAAATTCACTTTGAATTTAAATATTTTATAAAATGAATATTAAAACCTCCTTGGGGTTTTTAACATGAATTTTAAAACTTCCTTGGGTTTTTATGAAAAACCTTTTATTTTTGCTCATCCATGGTTTTAATAAAAACCCTCCTACTTGTGCTTCCACATAATATTAAAAATATTATGAAGCTCTTTTGCCATTAACCTTTGCATTGTTCCTTTTGACCTTTTGATATCAATGATACTTGATTTCTTGATATCAATGACAACTTTGACTCAAAATGTCCAAAAAGATTTCCATTTGTCATTGATGGCAATCCAAATTATTTTTACAAAAGACTTAACCTTTTCTTTGTTCTGCTCCCCCTAGGACATTGCTCCCCCTGATTCAATGTTCTTTTCAAATCTCTCCTCTTTACTCAAATACCAAATATCTCCCCCTTTAACATCAATGGAAAAGGGTCACCTTTGGGGCTCGGGGCTAAGAATGAATCTTTTAGCTTAGTCCCTCCCCCACATCCTATTGAGGTGGTTAATTTTGGGGTTGTAGTATTTCTACTCCCAGCAAGCACTAGTCTTTACCTTTATCCTCTTTTATTCTCATATGATTCTTTTGATTCCTTTGATTGTTTCTTTCCATGTCCATGTTCCTGTTCCTATTCATGTCCACATCCATATTCCTGTTCCTCTTCTTGTTCCTATTCTTGTTCATGTTCATATCCATGGTCCTATTCTTGTTCCTATTTCTGCTTGGTTCTGGAATATCTGCTCTACACCACTTTATTGTATGTCAATCATTAGTACACTTGTAACACTTAATGTTATTATTCCTTGAAGGTGCATATGTCTTAGTATTTCTCCTAGTGAATCCATATCCTTTTATTTCATGAACCCTACATGGAAAAGCTGCTTGTTTCTAAAATTTCCATTTTTATGTCTTTCATGTGTTCTGCACTATGAATCCATGTGCCCAAACCTGTGACATGAAAAAATCTACCATTGAAGCTTCCTTGTCTTGACCTCATTGGTCTCTTAGTCTCTCTTAACCTATTATGATTGATGTTCCATATCTTTCTCCTTGGTGTATTGTTCCTGTTCTTGTTAAACTTTTTGTTGTCCAACTCATCCTCAGATGTCTCACTTTCTCTTACACTATCTTCTTCTGAAGTTTCTTCTCCTTCAGAACTTGAGGTTGACTTTCCTTCCCATTTCTTTTGTTCCTATTCAAATCCAATACCTATCTTGCTCGATGTAGGCTTTTGTATCTTGATGAACTTATCTAAGTTCCTTGAGCTATTTTTGAACCCTTGTAGCTTGAATTTGGAGTTTTTTACTTCCATATCTAATGAATCTACTTCTTGTTCTAGTTTCTTATATTCTAGAACCCTAGCTTCTAACTTCTCCTTGAACTTCTTAGTATTAGCCTTTGATTTGTCTATATTCTCTATAAGCATTCTTCTCTCTTCATTACATTCTTGAAACTGAGATTCTAATTTAGAGTTTTGCTTCCTTACCCTTTTTACTATGTCAAGAGAATAAATAAGTTCTCCCTTGAGATTATATCCTTATTTATTTGATTCTTCCTCTATTTTTTTGCCTTTGTGATGCAGGAGCATCCAGCGACAACAGGACAATCTGGCATCAACCGAATTTTCTAATGGTTCTATTCTTTTCTTTCCCAAGGCAAAAGTTTTGTAAAACAAGGGGGAAGTTTAAAGTTCTGTAATGCAAGTTCTTTCCCAAGGTAAAATTTGGGGGGGGTCACGAAATCGTGACCCCAAAGGCTACGGCAAGGCGAAGGCAGGTTTTGTCGTGATATCATGACGTCGCGATATCATGACGTTTTCAAAGGCAAAGGCACGAAGGGGGTTTTTGTTGCGATATCACGACGTCACGATGTCACGACATTTTAAAAGGCAAAGGCACGAAGGGGGTTTTCATCGCGATATCACAACGTTGTGATATAGCAACGTCGTGATATTGCGACGTCGCGATGTCGTGATATCGCGACGTCGCGATGTCACGACATTTTTGAAGGCAAAGGTATGGAGGGAGTTTTCGTCACGATATCGCGATGTCATGATATCACGACATTTTTGAAAGCAAAGGTGGAGTTGACGAAGGGCTCGAAATGCAAGGCAAAAAATGGTCACGATATCGTGACGTCGCGATGTCGCGACAACAAGCAAAGACCAAGACAGGCGAAAATCGATCGCAATGTCACGACAATAAAAGGGAAAACCAAGACACAGGAGGAAATGGTCACGATATCGTGACATGTCGCGATATCATGACACAAACCGAGATAAGGGGCTCACAGGAAAAAATGGTCGTGATATCGTGACCTGTCGCGATATCGTGATCGGTTGAAGGCAAATCAAATTTGGACACGTGGATAGGCCACGCATGTGAGAAAAGTGACAGCGGGCATGGTTAAATGTTCTGACAAGGCAACAGTTCCCGAGGGACAGTCTGGAAAACGATGGTTGCAGGTCAAGGTTAATGGTGCTTTCATGGCGGATCGAGGGTGGTTGCCCATTGATGGAAGAAATTTTGAAAACTTGATAGAGGAAGCGAACTTTCATACTTTATTTCATGAATTTGATCAGGTGGGGGCATTAATTTCCTAGAGGGTCGAGACCTCGATAAAAACTTGGCGTTTGTAATAGATCGGGGTGGTGGATTTGGGTAAGATTGCACGCAGAGTGCGAGTGTTAGAAAGCTACGCCGTGCGCTAGCTATTGTAAGCCTGCGGGCTGTTTTTCTGTTAATGTAAGGATCTCTCAGATTAATGCATGAACATTTCTGGAACTACGTGAGTGAGTCTGCGTGAGTATGTATTTTCCAGTTTTATTGAATGAAAGGAAGGAAATCGCGTGAGTGGAAGGTGTGCATCTTTCCCGGTCCCCCGTTAGTGGTATCAGAGTCAAAAGTTCTTAAGTGTGTAACAGATCGCTGGACGTGAGGCAGTTACACCAAGATCTATGGAACGGCTCATGAGAAAGTGAGTAAAATGCCTCTAAGAAGAAACCCAATTGGTGGGAGAGGCATGACGACAGCAGAAGATTTTCGAGCTTTGTAGCGGCAAGTTCAGGCCCTGTAAGAAGAACTGCGCAAAGGACACGAGCCAAGAAGAGATGCAGACAGTGAAGACGAAGTAGATGAAGAAGAAAATCAGTCTAAAGAAGAAGAGGAGGCTATAGATCCGGCACAAGCCAGACTGTACAAAGCCATATCCCAGATTGGGAAGAGGCCAAAGATGGAAGTTTCCACGTATTTCGAGAACTTAGATCCGGAGGAATTGATTGACTGGATCAATGATCTAGAAGAATACTTTGAGTATGAAGAAGTTGAAGATCCCGAGAGGGTCAGATTCACTAAAACCAAATTAAAAGGTCATGCCAGCATATGGTGGAAGGGAGTACAGCTGGAACAAAATAGAAGAGGAAAAGAACGGATAACAAGATGGGAACGGATGGTAGAAAAATTAAAAATATAGTTTATTCCGGCAGATTACGAGTTGGATCTGCTGAGAAAAATGTAGGGTTTGAGACAGATGAATAAAACTGTCCAAGAATATACGAAGGAGTTTTATAAAATCTCCATCAGAACTGGCCATTTAGAAGCAAGCAAGGAGAAGGTGGCCCGTTATATTAATGGGTTGAGACCTAGTATCCAGGAAGAGTTGAGCTTAGTTCGTGTGAGCACCATTGAATATGCTTACTAATTTGCTCTGAAAGTTGAAGAAAAACTGAACAGAAGGTTTGAGAGCAAGCAAAAAGAAAGACAGCATGGAGGAAAGACTGGTGGAAGAAAAGAGGAAGGAAAAGAGGAGAAGAAGGAAGAGGTTAGCAGCAGCCAGGATCAGAAGGAAGATGAGGAACCCAAACCCCAAGTTTAGAACAATGGCTACCCAAGGGGAAGAGGTAGATCTGGACGTGGGTATGGAAGAGGAGTGTTTCGGGGAACATGTTTCCACTATGGAGAAGAGGGACATCGGGCATATGAGTGTCCCCAGCACCCCGAGAGGGTGAACAAGAAACATGTGGGTCCTGCCAGAGCTGTTGTGGCAGAGGAAGATGCTGAATCAGAACATTCTGAAGAAGCTGAGAAAGGAGAAGCAATGATCATGAGGAGGACCATGTTGATTGATGAAGACAAACCAGAGCAGAGGAGAAGCCTGTTCTACACATGGTGCAAAAGTGCAGGCAAAGTCTGTAATGTTATTATAGACAATGGGAGTACAGATAACTTAGTCTCCGAGGAGATGGTTGCTAAGTTATAGCTAGAGAGGAGGAGACACCCGCATCCATACCAAATTGCGTGGTTACGGAAGGACCACAGAGCATGGGTCCGTGAACAGTGCTTAGTCATGTTCAATATTGGGAAGTACCAGGATGAGGTCCTGTGTGATGTTTTCCCCATGGATGCTTGCCATTTGCTATTAGGGAGGCCATGGCAGTTTGATCAGAGTGCAGTGCATGATGGTCATGCAAATACGTACTCCTTGATGAAAGATGGAGTGCGCCACAAGTTAAAGCCATTACAGACAGTGGATGAGAAGGTGTGCAACAGTGCCAGAATTTGTCTGGTAGAAGGCAAAAAATATTTTTGCCAGGAGACGGGGTTGAAGCAGGTTGCAGGGACAGGTGCCCGTTTGGAGATGTTACAAAAGACGTGGACCGAACAACACAGAAGTGAAGGTCACTTCTCCTTTTTACCCCGGGTGTCTGATGCAGGAGCATCCGACGACAGCAGGACAATCTGGCATCAACCAAATTTTCTAAGTAATTGGTTCTATTCTTTTCTTTCCCAAGGCAAAAGTTTTGTAAAACAAGGGGGAAGTTTAAGTTCTGTAATGCAAGTTCTTTCCCAAGGCAAAAGTTGGGGGGGGGTCGCGAAATCGTGACATGTCACGATTTCGCGACATGTCGTGAAATCACGACCCCAAAGGCTGCGGCAAGGCAAAGGCGAGTTTTGTCACGATATCGTGACGTCATGATATCACGACGTTTTTGAAGGCAAAGGCATGAAGGGGGTTTTCATCGTGATATCGCGATGTCACGATATTGCGATGTCACGATGTCACAACATTTTTGAAGGCAAAGGCACGAAGGGGGTTTTCGTCGCGATATCGCAACATTGCGATGTTGCGATGTTTTTGAAGGTAAAGGCACGGAGGGAGTTTTCATCATGATATCGCAACATTTTTGAAAGTGAAGGCGGAGTTGACAAAGGGCTCGAAAGGCAAGGCAAAAAATGATCACGATGTCGCGACGTCGCGATGTCGCGACGTCGCGATGTCGCGACGTCGCGATGTCGCGACGTCGCGATATCGCGACATCGCGATGTCACAACAATAAGCAGAGACCAAGACAAAGGCAAAAATAGGTCGTGATGTCGTGACAACAAAAGGGAAAACTGAGGTGCAAGAGGAAATGGTCGCGATATCATGACATGTCGCGATATCGTGACACAAACCAAGACAAGGGGCTCGCAGGTAGAAATGGTCACAATATCACGACCTGTCGCGATATCACGATCGATTGAAGGCGAATCAAATTTGGACACGTGGACAGGCCACGCATGCAAGAAAAGTGACAGCAAGCATGGTTAAATGTTCTGACAAGGCAACAGTTCCTGAGGGACAGTCTGGAAAACGATGGTTGCAGGTCAAGGTTAATGGTGCTTTCATGGCGGATCGGGGGTGGTTGCCCATTGATGGAAGAAATTTTGAAAACTTGACAGAGGAAGCGAACTTTCATACTTTATTTCATGAATTCGATCAGGTGGGGGCATTAATTGCCTAGAGGGTCGAGACCTCGATAAAAACTTGATGTTTGTAATAGATCGAGGTGGTGGATTTGGGTAAGATTGCACATAGAGTGCGAGTGTTAGAAAGCTACGCCGCGCGCTAGCTATTGTAAGCCTGCGGGCTGTTTTACTATTAATGTAAGGATCTCTCAGATTAATGCATGAACATTTTTGGAACTGCGTGAGTGAGTCTGCGTGAGTATGTATTTTCCAGTTTTATTGAACGAAAGGAAGGAAATCGTGTGAGTGGAATCGTGCGTCTTTCCCGGTCCCCCATCACTTTGTCTACATATTCATTTACTTTTGACTTGTATTCTATAATATCACCTCCTTCTTATTCTAGTGCCATTATAATATTATCTTATGGTCCTTCAAGTGCATCCTCATATCCATCATCATTGAAACTATAACCATTCCTTGTACAACTATCTTCAATATGTTCAAAGTTACCACATCTAAAACACTTGAGAATTATTGGTGACATTTTCTTGACTTATTCCTTTTCTTCAATCATAAATAGGACTTCATCTCTATCATTATTCGAAAATCTAGCATCACTATCACTTGATTACTTACTTGCCTTAACCGCATAGTAGCTCCTCTTTTTCCTTTGAAATAACTTCTTTCCTTGTCTACTTTGTCCATCCTTTATTTTATTTTGGTGTCGGTATCTTTCTTATTCCCTATTTTTGTGATCCTATTTTCCTTCATCATTGTTATTTTTAGCTTCTTGACAATCAATCGCATAGTGACCATACTTTCCACAATTGAAACATTTAATAGATTTTGTATCTTTAAATCTTCTTGCATCCTTATACCTTATTTAATAATTTGCTTCTTCATCACTAGATGACTCATTGCTTGATTCTGACTTCTTACCCCTTGTCTTATTGATTACTTTGAAGGTTGCTTCCTTTTGGGGATTCGGTTATTTTGTTCTTAACTCAAAAGTTGTAAGAATACCAAACAACATATCTCTTGTTAAATAATCACCATCCTTTGATTCTTCTATAGTAGAAACCTTTTCACTAAATATTTTTGGAAGAGATCTTAAGATCTTATCACAAACATCCAATTCTTCAACCTTAAGTCCAAGTCCTTGCATAGAATTAAAAACCTAATCAACTCAAAGTAGATAATTACTAATGTTTTCCTCATCCTTAATTCTTAACTCTTCAAGTTGTCCTTTGAGATTTCGTATCTTTGCTTTCTTGACACTTTTATCTTCTTCATATATGCTTTGCAACTTATCCCACATTCTTTTTGCATATTGACAATGCATAACTTTTATGGACTCTGTTCTATGCAAATCTCTTAAAATTGCATTCATTGGTTTTGAATTACAATGTTGTAGAAGCTTACCTTCCTTATCTGTAGGTGGTTCAACTGGTGGTATGTATCCATTTTCAATTGCTTCCCAAATTTCATTGCCAAGAGCCATCAAGTAAATATTCATTCTCAAACTCCAATATATATAATCACTTCCATAAAATATTGGTGTTGAATTATCTGATGATCCATTCTTAGAATCCATTGTGTTCTTGTAAGATTTTCCTTCAAGCTATTAAACTCTTTCGAAGGAACCCGCTCTAATACCAATTGAAGAACACAATCTTATACTGAGAAGAGAGGGTGAACAGTATAAGACCACTTTTTAATTTTCTTTACCAATCAATATTATGTAATGTTGTAGATAGCAATATCAGTAGTAGTAATAAAAGCAATGTAAAAATCACCACACACAATAGAGACACCAGAATTTACGTGGTTCACCCAATGTGGGCTACTCCATAGAGAAAATATTTCACTAAAATTTTATCAATCAATTTCTTGGGAATCCTTTCTCTACTACAATGTTTATGGACATCTTTCCAAAGGATACACCAATACCCTAATCAAGTTCTTGGATATATATCCACAATATAACTCATTTCTCCTCTTGCTCTGGTTAGTGATCTTCTAGAAGAATTGTTACCCCTACTACTCTGGCAAATGGATCTCTATCCACTGAAGAAACCTATCCTCATTGTGTTGTCTAATGGAACTCTATCCACTGGATACTGTCATCCTCTGTACTCTATCACCTATTAAATATATATCTCAAATCTATGCTAAAAATAGTCCTTTGATCTAGCACAAATATGTCCTCAATATTTATCTTTTGATATGCACTAAACATAGTCCTTCGGTTTAGTACAAATTTATCCTCAATATTTAACTCTGGTCTGGCACAAACCTATCCTCAAATCTACACAAAAATCTATCCTCGAATCTTTTCTCAAGACTTAACACAAAGCTTGACTTAATCTCAAATCAACTCTACTGGATCTACCCCAAACCTTAACTCAAGGTTTGAACAAATCAATCAATCAACTCTGATCATAAGTCTTCTCAAAGACTTATCTAAAATCTGCCTTGTAAGCTTCCACAAATTCTCACACTAATCTATCCACAAGTCCTCTCTAGAACTTGTCCAAATATGCTCAATAAGTCCTCACAAGAACTTATCCAAATTTAATCTCAATCTGTATTGTAAGCTTCCACAAAAGCTTACCCAAATATATCCACAAGTCTTCTCAAATACTTACCTCAAATCTTCTTAATAAGTCCACACTATAACTTGTCTAATATCATAGAAACATAAAGAGAATTTTTAGAGACTCAATATGATCAATACTCATCATAATGCTCAATCAATTTCAATCACTCTTTTAGAAACATACAAAGAATTTTTAGAGACTCAATATGCTTCACATTCACCTCAATGCTTAATCACTTTCAATCACTCTTTTAGAAATATATAGAGAATTTTTAGAGACTCAATATGCTTCACATTCACCTTAATGCTCAATCACTTTCTCAAATCAATTCAGAATATAGAATAGTTTGTTTTATAGAACTTAAATAATCACTTAACACATCAACTTGACTAGGCTCAACCAACTCTACTCAACCAATCACTCAATGAAACAATATTTGCTCACAAAACCTAGTCCAAGTACATGAACACTCACTCAAAATGTTTCCAATAATTCTTATCAACCAATATCACATGATAATGATACTCATATTCTTTTCAAACCCTAGTTCAAGTTCTTCACTTAACCAATGGTTTCAACAACAATGCTTATAAAATAAGGTTTTATCAACAACACCTAATTTCAAAAAACCTTGAAGCATTTACTCAACACGCTCAATAAGGAAACCTATTTAAATTATTTTCACTCCAAACTTGTTTTCCAAAAAATAAAACAATCAACTCAACTATGGAAGAATGTGCCCATATATTTTTCTTTATGATTAAGGAACCTCAAAAATCTGCCACAACCACAAACACTTCTTTGCCAAGCTCAAAGAAGTTATAGGATGGTAAACTCTCTCAAAGATACAATGTTAGTATCAAAACATACATACAACTTATCACTCCATATTTAAGAAAATATCCATCAACATATACAAAAGTATTTGACCAAATACACCTTATGATATCCCAATTAAAATAATATTCAATACCAGAAATAATGTCAATACAATCTCCTTTTCAAAATAACTCAATGGCAAGAAGTCCTCTCAACACTTTAAACTTCAATAAACCAATATGTAACAAATACTTTATTTAAAAATAAAGCTAACTCCTTATTCCTCCAATTAACCAAAATAATGATTAATTAAAATATTTTTATCTACCCCTTTTAACTCCCTAGGACCTCATGTCAAAAACCTTAGGCAATACAAAAATATATTAAAATTTTTATTACCTTTACCTTGGTGAGACTCGAACTCACAACACTGCATCTACCAATGTTCTAGCTGTGACTCCAACCGTCGTACGAGATAGGTGCTCGTTTAGAGATCAAAGAGCACAACATGCTCTATATTCCTCTCCTTATGCGCCTATGCAAAAATTCATGCGTCGCTTCCTTGACGCTTCAAACAACACACCAAAAATATTGTTGCCGCAAATCGAATGTGGGTCACTCTGCTCCTAAACACTTTAGCCTTTGACCACTTACCACTAGGCCATGCTGCCTAGGTGGATACGAGATATTCACCCTCAACGATCTTATCACCTTTCACTGGAACTTAAGACAAGAATCTTGTCTTCTTCTTCGCATGAATTCTCACAACACACGCTTGCCCCTTTTTATTCATTCAAACGAAGGATGATTTAAATACCACTAAGGCATATAGTTTATATACAAATTACCACCTTTAAAATTGAACGTCGACACCTTATTATTTCAATAATTAATTTATAAATTATTTAAATTCTTTAGAATTTAAATATTATAAATTAATTCTTAACTCCTTTTGGCTTTATTAAGGATTAAAGCCTTCTTTGGATTTACCACCTTGTATGAATAATATTTATTTATAAAATTTAAATTCAATTTGAATTTAAATATTTTATAAAATAAATATTAAAACCTCCTTGGGCTTTTTAACATGAATTTAAAAACTTCCTTGGGTTTTTATGAAAAACCTTTTA
Source organism: Wollemia nobilis (assembly GCA_028583015.1). NCBI lineage: Eukaryota > Viridiplantae > Streptophyta > Pinopsida > Araucariales > Araucariaceae > Wollemia > Wollemia nobilis. The sequence continues at coordinate 3,015,455 of JAQPPZ010001192.1, forward strand.
TTTTTGCTCATCCATGGTTTTAATAAAAACCCTCCTACTTGTGCTTCCACATAATATTAAAAATATTATGAATCTCTTTTGCCATTAACCTTTGCATTTTTCCTTTTGACCTTTTGACATCAACGGTAGCTTATTCCTTGACATCAATGACAACTTTATTCCTTGACATAAATGACAACTTTGACTCAAAATGTCCAACAGGTGCTTTGTTGGAACTCAAAACCTTTCCAATGTTTTTTTTCTTTTTGTAGAAAAAATGTTTCCAGGAACTCAAAATATTCAAAGTTGATTATTTCTTAGAAAATCCTTGTTTATGTGGGTTTCCACTCAATGTCAACTATGGAATAAAGAACACCAAACGAAGCTCTAAAATGTAAATAGAAGGAAGACACTGTGGGTTTTTATATTGGTATTAATAAAAATAAAAATTGAAGGAAGACCAAATGAAGCTCTAAAATGAAAATAAAAGGAAGCCACTGTGGATTTTCATATTGGTTATGACATATGGGTGACATAGCTCATATCAAGGTTCAAATCTTGATGACACCAAATAGGCCATATAACTTGATATGACTAAGTTGATATAAAAGGAAAAAGGAAACCCTTTCAAAAACCTTACCTTAAAATAAATAAATAAATAAAATGTATTAAGATATTACCATAAAGCTCACCATTTCGAGCACCATGTATCTTAAGATAAGAAATAAACCATGGAGATTCATATATATTTACATTAACCTATAATATAAACTTGAAATGTACTCCCTAATCCAAATTTTTATCAAAGTTATTTGTAACCGAATCTCAAATTTAGAAGTAAATGATAATGTATTTCTTTATTTAAACATGTTAAGAGCTTGCTATGAAGTTTATAATTTCGAGCACCATGTGTCTTATGAACACCATGTATCTTACGATAACTATGTTAAAGTCATCTCTATATTACAGACTTTGTAAAAAATATGCATTTCAAATAAAGTTGCTTGAAGACATCCAACATATTGTTGTGCCAACTAAACCTAATGCAACTTTGAATCGTTTAGGGGTAGTCCAATGTCTTGTTATGAATAAATAATATTTAAATTAAAGAGTGGGTCTTACAACCCTTTAATATACAAATCATTGTATAAATCTATGTCAATATATATGACATTAGACTCATAATAATATGTTGGAGATAACACGTTATTTAAGTTGAAGATTCACTTTTGTATTGATGTTCAGAATCCCTATATATTTATCATATATTTAATTATCTTAAAGAAGTTTAATTTGCCAATTATTGTTCTTGACTTCTTAATATATTAATCTTCAAAACTATTTAGTTATTTTAAGGGAGATCTTGAATTTTCCACTTACTTGTATCTACTATGTAATCTAATAATCCTCAATACTATGACACATACAAAGTAAGCAAATTATATTATCACTTCAATATGAACATTAAATTTTGCAAATTATTTAAAATAGCCTACTGGATCAGTAGATTAATTAAAATTTGATTCAAGAAATCACTAACTTTTAACTTGTAAAATATTATATGAAATTGAAATGAACTTTCAAGGGATATACCCCTAAATTATGTCCTTTTCTTATGTTGGTCAAGAGCACATATCAACTAACATAGCTATGATAAGATAGCAACAAACAATTCTAAGGGACCTAAGACATAACACCAAATAAATATTTCCAACATAGTTTAGATGAGGAAATAGAAAGGTAAAATATGTGAAGGGCAAGCCACATTTCTCATCCAAATAGGATTAGACAAAGTGTCATGTTTATAATACCTGGTAAAATTTCCAATGATTAAAGTTCAAGCAACATGATAGTTGTCAATTCCATGTTCATCCAATAGATAAACAACATGGCATCCTATATTACCCATCTCTTCATCTGGAAGACTACCATAAAAGAATATGTAAATAAACACTGAAAATAAAAATGCATGCCATGCAATATCATAGCCTTCTATATTGAAGCGAATAAAACTAAAAATCGAAGGAAGACCAAACGAAGCTCTAAAATGAAAATAGAAGGAAGCCACTATGGGTTTTCATATTGGTATTAATAAAACTAAAAATTGAAGGAAGACCAAACAAAGCTCTAAAATAAAAACAGAAGGAATCCATTATGGATTTTCATATTGGTATTAATAAAAATAAAAATCAAAGGAAGACCAAACGAAGCTCTAAAATGAAAACAAAAGGAAGCCACTATGGATTTTCATATTGGTATTAATAAAACTAAAAATCGAAGGAAGACCAAACGAAGCTCTAAAATGAAAACATAAGGAAACCATTGTGGGTTTTCATATTGGTATTAATAAAACTAAAAATCAAAGGAAGACCAAATGAAGCTCTAAATGAAAATAGAAAGAATGCCCAAATATGAAATTTGGTTAGGGTTTTCATATTGGTATTAATAAAACTAAAAATTGACAGAAGACCTGACGAAGCTCTAAATGAACCACATGGCAACCATGAGCCAGAGAAACCACCTACTGAAAAATCATGTGGTAAAGGTTTAAAATTTAGATAACTCCCTCTTGAACTCAATAAAAAAAGATAACATCCAAATACATATACATAGTAATAAAAATATATATTCAAATATATACTTTTTACAACATAATTTTTTTTAGATCAAATGGTATAAGCTCAATTCTTATATTCAAGTTTAAATTTTGTGTACTAAAATTTACAAGTTTATATTCAAAGCTCAAACCCTTAGCTTTACCTCCATCGTGTGCTACTAAAATGCTCAAAGCCCTAGCTTTGCCTTCATCGTGCACCATGAAAATTTGCTCAAATCCCTAACTCTGCCTTCATTGCACGCTACCAAAATGCTCAAAGCCCTAGCTCTTCCTCTATCACACACTCCTAAAATGCTCAAAGCCCTAGATCTCCCTCCAATGCACGCTTTTAAATGTTACTCAAATCCCTAGCTCTACTTCCATCACATGCTACAAAATGTTTCTCGAAGCCCTAGCTCTACCTCCATCATGCACTGCAAAATGCTACTAAAATCCCTAGCTCTACCTCTATTGCACACTACAAAATGCTCAATAAAAATGGTGCTTAAAGTCCTAGATCAACCTCCATCGCACACTGCAAAATTCTCAACCAAAATGCTACTCAAAAATTTAGCTCTATCTTCATTGTGTGCTACAAAATGCTCAATCGAAATGTCGCTCAAAATCCTAGCTCTACCTCTGTCGCACACTATGAAATGCTGAACCAAAATGTGTTGGAAATTTGAGTGATTTTATGTTGTCATTGATGTCACATGGATCACATTGAGTTTTCGTTGCCAAAGTGTTTCATAAATAAGCATTTATGATATTTTGGAGAGCATGGATATATATAGGGTTTTTGTGAAAACCAAGGCATGCAAAATAAAAGGTTTTATTTAAAACCATGGATGGCAGATTTGAAATGGGTTTTTCTTAAAACCCAAGTTGGATTTTCGTTTCATCACAAAAGGTACCCCGGTGATGGAGATACTTAATTTTAAATATTTAAGTTTAAATTTTAAATTATTTAAAATTTAAATTATTTAAAATTAAAATTAAAATTTAATTTATAGTGTCGATGTCAAAGAAAGGAAAATACATAAAACTCATATTTAAATTATAGCGCCGATGTCAAAGGAAAGGAGGAGGACATATATACATATATATGCCCAAATTTTTGATTTATTTTCCTAGGCACTCGATTTGATATTTGGATTCGAATGGTAAAAGAACCTGTGCATCGTGTGTCGAAGTGTGTGTGAAAAGGGTTTTTAAAAGGCTTACGATTTCTGCGTTCGTTGAAGAGACTATTGTGGAGTAAAGCCAAATGTATAGGTCCCCTTGGCCTAGTGGTTCATGCACTGTGTGTGAAGCAGGAGGTCCTACGTTTGATTCTTGTTGGAGGTGTTTTGCTGTGTTGAAACACATGAAGCACATTTTATTTTCGAAGGGCACAAATATTCGCGGCATAAGGTTTTGTTGTGTGCTCCTTTTGAGCATGTGAGGGCGTGTGGCCCAACGACAGGTTGGATGTGGTTAAGGCGCTGAGCAAGAAGGTCATGATATCGAATCCCATCAGTGACAGAGGTAAGTTAATAATTTTTAATATATTTTATTTTTCTAAAGTTGCCCTAGGAGGAATAAGAGTTATGATGCATGTTAAAAAAAAGAGATATTTTTGATGATTTAATTTTTGAAAGTATATCATATTATATATCGTTGGAAATATTATTCTGAGGGCTATTTGATTAACTTGCTTAGAGGGAGAAATAAGGTATGTGTAAAGAGATATTTCTGATTTTGTAAAGAGGTTTAAAAGTGAAGGTTGTTTTACTCTTTTTCAAAAGATATTAATTCATTTATGAAGTGACATGGTGTATGTTATTGAGTAGGAGTAATAAGGTGTTATTTGGATGTTATTCTTGTGTTATTAATCAAGATCTCTAACCCTTGTTGAAAGGTGAAAAATAAAATGTGTTGAGTGAGACAGATTTTATGGACAACCAAAAGGCTTCTTCATCTTCATAAAAGGTATAGGCACATTCTCCTATTGATTGTTAATGGTGGTTGATTTCTGAAATATCATTGGAGAGAAAAGGATTAATTGTGGTTTCCTTTTCGAAAGTAGTTGGTTGAATGTCTCAAGGTTTTTTGGGTTGAGAGTTGCTATTAAACCTTGTTTTATAAGCATTGTTGTTGAAGCCCATTGGTTATGCAAAGAACTTGAATTTGAAAAGAACATGAGTATCATTGTTATGTGAAGAATGTTTTATTAGCATTTTTGTTGAAGCCCATTGGTTATGCAAATAACTTGAACTTGAGAAGAACATGAGTATCATTGTTATGTGAGATTTGTGGTTGAGCATTGTTGAAAATATTTGAGTTGGTTGATACATGCTTGGACTAGGGTTTGTAAGAAAGAGTTGTTCCTTGTGGTAGTTGGTTGATAAGAGTTGTTTGAGCCTAGTCAAGTTATTGTGTGAAGTGGTTGTTCAAGTTCCATGAAACAAACTATTCTATATTTTGGATTTGAGTTGATATTGAGATTTGAGGATAGAACATATTGAGTCTCTAACAATTCTCTTTATGCTTATATAAGATTGATTTGAGTTGAGATTGAGATTTGAGGATAGAACATATTGAGTCTCTAACAATTCTCTTTATGCTTCTATAAGATTGATTTGAGTTGAGATTGAGATTTGAGGATAGAACATATTGAGTCTCTAACAATTCTCTTTATGCTTCTATAAGATTGATTTGAGTTGATATTGAGATTTGAGGATAGAACATATTGAGTCTCTAACAATTCTCTTTATGCTTCTATAAGATTTATTTGAGTTGAGATTGAGATTTGAGGATAGAACATATTGAGTCTCTAACAATTCTCTTTATGCTTCTATAAGATTGATTTGAGTTGATATTGAGATTTGAGGATAGAACATATTGAGTCTCTAATAATTCTCTTTATGCTTCTATAAGATTGATTTGAGTTGAGATTGGATTTGAGTATAGAACATATTGAGTCTCTAAAAATTCTCTTTATGCTTCTATGAGATTGAATTATTGAGCAAGTTCTTGGTGAGCTTACTAATGCAGATTTGGTCAAGTTATGTGTGAGCTTGTTGAGCAGATTTGGATAAGTTGTGTGAGCTTGTTGAGCAGATTTGGACAAGTTCTATGTGAGCTTGTTGAGCATATTTGGACAAGTTCTATGTGAGCTTGTTGAGCAGATTTGACAAGTTCTATGTGAGCTTGTTGAGTAGATTTGGACAAGTTTTGAGTGATCTTGTTGAGCAGGTTCTGAGTGAGCCTATTGAGTAGGTTCTGAGTGAGCCTATTGACAGAACTTTAGAGTTTATAGAGTACAGAGGACAGAGTCTCAGTGGATAGAGATCCAGCAGCCAGGATAGTTGAAGACAGATCTGAGTGAGGATTCTTCAAGTGGAGAGAGATCCATCAGTCAATGCAGTAGAGAGACAGAGCCTTCTAGAAGATCACTAGCCAGAGTAGAAGGGGAAAGAGTTCTCCTGTGGAAGAGATCCACAGACTTGAGATTAGGGGATCAACATCTCCTTTGGATAGAGATCCATAAACATTGTAATTGGGAAGGATTCCCAAAGATATTGATTGACAAAGTTTTAGTAAAATATTTTCTTCATGGAGTAGCCCACATTGGGTGAACCACGTAAACTGTGGTGTCTCTATTGTGTATGGTGTTTTGTGCATTGCTTTATTACTACTATTGATATTGTTGTCTATACACTACATAATATTGAATTAAAAAGAAAAGTAAAAAGTGGTCTTATATTGTTCACCCTCCCCTCTCAGTATAAGCTTGTGTTCTTCAAAATGCAACCTGGACTTTTCCTACGATCTTTATAATTTTTTTCATTGAGACTCTAAGAAAGTAGTTATAAACTACCCTCTTAGGGTAACTTTAAGAGAATGGTTTTAAACCGTCGTCTTAGGGTGACCTAAGAGGGTGGTTATAAACTGCCCTCTTAGACCTAAGAGGGTGGTTATCCTAAGAGGGCAATTTTTAACTGGTCTCTTAGGATCTATTAAGGTAGTTTTTTACCATCATAAAAATTTGCCTTACTTTAGCCATCGTTAAAGTGTTTTTTGGTGTAGTGAACCCAATCACTACCTTGGGATTCTCATCACTTAATATGATTACATAAATAAGAAATTGAACTATTGAAGCCTCTGAAGAATTAGTTTTACAAAGAGGATTCCAAAGATATAATTTCCTATAGAGGTATGATGGGCTCAATAAGAATAAATTACTAGTTGATAGAAGAGAAAATTGTTGTTGGATGAGTGAATAGGTCCTCCTTTCAGAGAAAATTATCAATCAATGAACCAAGAGGAATAAGTGTGCATGGATGCCAAGGAAAATCTCATAGAAAGTTACTTCTTGTCTTTTTGAGGTCCTATTACTCATTTAGAAGGATACAAAGCTAGTTAGTGAAGCATTTAGAGGCATATAACATTTGGAGGTGAATAATTTTTTTAAACATACCTCCAAATTGGTAGAATTACTAGGAGTAAACATTGCCCACCCAAAAAACCTCTAAATAAGTTATTCTTATAAATAGGAGCTATGGGATCCGTTGCAAATATATTTTGACCTTGAGAAAACCATAGATATGCTCTATGAGACCCTAATTATAATATTTTTATATCAAGAACTATTACAAATGAATGGTGATTGTGGCATCGCCTTTTGCTTTCTTTGCATTCCATGTTATTTTCATTCCATACACATGAGAAGACATTATTGTTATTCTATTTCTTCATTCATTTACTGACCATAGAATCTCCTTTTTATAACTCTAAACATATTTTATATTCACATAATTTACTTCAATATCTTGGACCCCCACCTTTCAAGCATTTACATAATTAAATATAATTTCTATATTTATTTTTCATTCTTAGATTAGAGTAATTTATATTACCAAGGATAGTGAGGAACCAACCTCAATCTAGAGGTTGAGGGGGAAAAATCCCCCTTCTTTCAAATATGTTGATAGATTTTTGATGTAAATAAGAAGTTGGACAATTTCCCAATCAACATGTCCTTCCAACATTTCTTGCAAGGAGTAACTATAGTTGAAGTATAAATATTTATAACCCTACCTTGAATACTTTCCTCTTTCTTGCAAACAATTGCCAAAACCCAATTACTTTTTACTTCTAACAATTGTGCATCTCATTTGTGTTTATCCCATATTGTTAGAATACCTGTTAAAACTCCTATATTAAAAATTTCTAGATAATTCCCGATGTTCCAAATCTTTTTGAATGTATCCTCAAATTTTTCACTACATATTTTTGTTTCTTTTACTTAGGACTATATCAACCTATTAATTCCCTAATAACTAGAATTTACATGTTAACTTTTTATCTTTAATAATTATTATTAAAAATCACTTCTAATATAACACTTGCTATATAGAGTTTGCCATTAGTTGATAACTCTAACTCTAATATATCTATGTTAGACAAATCCAATGGAACTTCAACCCTAAAAAGCATCAAGTTAAGGTAACCAACAAGCAATCACTCCACCGTTACCATCTAACCTATCACCATCTTAATACACCATAATTTAAACCTAAAATCTTCTTATAATAACATTGTATTTGATAAATCTAACCAAATCTAACTAAATTTAACTTATCTTAATTTATAAGATTGAGCAAATAAAATCAAGATACGTATTAAATTCACATCATCTCCTTCCTCTTATAAAAGATATGCCCTAAAAAGTCAAAAGAGTATTCATTGGTTCCCATGGCATGTATATGTTTATTTATGTTTTTGATTACATAGACGAGTTGTCGTGTCTTTTAAATTTGGTTAATATTGGTGATTTGTGTCCACTTAGAAATTATTGTCAGACTCCACTTAGAAATTATAACGGTAACATTTTCACTTATATGCTTGTTGTGGTGCAGTGGTAAATGCTTTGGGTGCTGGTAGAGGGTGGGTGCTGGTAGAGGCTGACTCAGGTTCCATTCCTCTTGTCTCCATCCTGCAGATATATGATATAGTTAGGAATGTCCTATATGCTAATGTCCTATGTGCTGATAGAGGCCGACAAGGCTCCATTCCTCCTATGCCCAACCTGTTGAAAGTGGCACCCCGAAAGAGATGTTTTCCACTATAAATTAGTTTTTTTACCCAGGTGTTGTAGGTGAGTTGAGAGGAGAGGGCAATCCTCCAAAGGAGGTCCCAGGTTCGAATCTCCACCCTACCAAAAAGCTGAATTGGATACCCAACATCCAATTGATAATGTTGGTGTAGGCAAGGGATCTCTCAGACCAAGACGACCCCACAAGAGATTTTTCGCTTTAAAAAAAAACTATAACCTTTCCACCTCGTTTTTCTCTTGTGAATTTAATATCACATTCGAGTCCATAAATATTTTATTAAATTAATATTATAATATGTATACTAGTGTGATTTAACCTGTTGTGTTGGGTCAACGCGTATTGGCCTCCACACAAAGAAAGAGGCAGCAGGGTGGATACTTCGTCCCTTGTCCAGTCGCTTTCCAGAAAAATGGTATATTTGAGAAGAATGGAAGCAAGGAAATGATTGTGCAAATAAAAACTTATTTTGAATCTGTCACACTTGTACCACAGAAATCTGAAACTTTAATCTTGTAAGGCTAATCACAATGGAACCAGTCTGGCGTCACGTTATACTGTTTTGCTGCTTGTTTTTGCTGGCCTTGATAGGAACTGTGAGTTTGGGACCCTTTCGCAATCTAAGCCTTGTGAACGCCGCCTTCTTTAGCGTGGGCGCTGTGAGCGGAAGCAGCCTCTACCCCTCTGCGATTTCTCAGTTTACAACCACCCAAAACATAATTTTCTCGTTTCTCATGCTTTTTGGAGGTAAAGCTATGGTCATGTTTCTCAAATTCAAATTATTTGTCGAGTTCGGCGATGAAACCAGATATGCGCCGCTCCCTGGGAGTCCTACCACAAACGGGGATCCTACGCCTCCTACCACAAAGGAGGTGTTCAACTGGTTGAGCAAGCTTATTCTGGTTTACATATTCATAGTTCAGTTAGTGGGAATTGTGGTACTTGGAATTTATTTTTTGCGTGAGTTTGATCGGTCACAATTGACAGAAATGGGCGTAGGCAATCCATTGTTGTTCTCGTTCTACATTACTGTTTCGGCATTTTCCAACTGTGGATATGTTTATCTGGAGCAACGGATGATGCCCTTCACCAAATGCAAGACTGTGTTGTTGACGCTGGCTTTCCAGATGGCTCTCGGCAACGCTTTCTTTGTGCCGTGTATCAGGGCATTCCTCCGACTCGTCCTCCTATTCCCATGTATTGGGCGAAGAACCAGCCCTAACGTAAGGCATTTTTTGGAAAGTGTGATTTTCACGGATTGGATTTGGATGGCGGTTCTGGAATTGCCGCTCATTTTGATTCACATGGGATTTCTGCGTCTCCTTGAATGGAACGGCGAGGCGCTCAATGGGCTCAATTCTGCGGATAAAGTGGTTGTTGCCACATTCCAGGCTGTGTCGACTAGAACCACAGGATTCAATACCGTCACCATCTACAACCTTTCGCCCACTATCATATACCTCTTTTTGATCATGATGTGAGTGACTCAAAGGAATTAGTTTTCTCTATAACATTTATGTGTTTATTTATTGTATATAGTTTTACATGTTTTTAAAGAAAGTAATTGGAAGATGGTATAACTGTGCCCTACTTTTCGATGGTCACAGGAGACTTATATTATAACCTTTATTCATTTAAAATAAAAATTCTAAACTTCTTATTTAAAATTTCAAAAAAGCATAGAAATTTACTCGGTTCTAACAGAAGGAAACTTGTTGGTTGGGTGTGTATAGGTATAGGCCCAGTTTAGAGAGCAAAACGGTCGATTATGAGGCGGCAAATAGAGGACAGGAGGCAGAGGAAAATACCGTAGCGGCAAAAATAAAGAAGATGTTTCTTCGCTGTCGCACTCTTGTGGTGGTAATCTCGGTGATCATCTGTGCAATAGAGAACGATAATATTAAAAAGGATCGTCTGAATTTCTCCATTCTCAACGTGCTGTTTGACATAATTAGGTAAAGTGGGCTTTGGTATTTTTCCGTTAAACCTAAGTTTAAAGGATTTTTTTTTTTTTTTTAATATTTTTTTTTACAAATACTGTGTGGATTGCAGTGCTTTTGGGAACGTGGGTCTATCTGTGGGATACAAAGACGTATCATATAGCCTCTGTGGCAAATGGCATTCCATTGCAAAGTTTTTGCTTCTTCCATTGATGGTTGCAGGCAGGCTTCGATAGCACCAGGAATTCTCTAGAGAAGTCAGGAATTATAAGAATAAAGTGAATCAACATCTATACCACGGCTTTCTTTTCCAAGCATTTATATTTTTTAAATGGTGATACCATAGGCAAGTGTTATAGAGTGCATTATTTCAAGAGTTGATATGAAATGTTAAAGAATTAACAAACAATGTAATTGACTTCGTGGCTGGGATAATCTATATATTTGAGATTTTCATATTAGTTAAGAGAGGTTATGGTTATAGTGGTGATATTATATTATTTGATTATGTAATAGTTTAGGAAGTTTTTTATTTAGAATAGGGTGTGATATATATTTAGGGTATGAGTTTAATATTTAGGTTAATAGTATCGTGGTGTGTGAAGTGTGTAAGAGTAAGTTATAAGTGTAATGTGTCATGTGAGTAGGTGAAGAGTTGTGTGAGAGTTATGTAATTATGAGAGACTTTGTCATTCAAGAGAAAAGAGAAGGTCAAGAGACAAGCATATGATGAGACTCATGTAACTATATATTGATCACAAACCATTGTAATAAAATAAAGGAACTAGCAATGCATTTATGGATGTTATTGTAGATTTTTATCAATAATATTTCGAATATTTTTTGTGTTCATTATTGTATGAGAATTATAGTGATCTTCGGAATTTATCTTGTGATATTATTGGGTTCATTTTCTAACACGGTATGAGCTTGAGTGATAGAGATATTTGAGTGATTGGAAGTGAATCTAGACATATTATCCTTTATATTTTCCAATGGCGGTAGTGCAACTATGATGTGGATGAAGAAGAATAGACTTCCGTTACAGAATATTTTTCTTACATCCAGAAAAAGAAGAAGAGACTTGATAGTACATCCAAAATTGAAAGAATATACACTATTGGGAAGCAAAATCTTGGAGATTAGAGAAGAAATAAGAAAGAAGCTGGGTTGAGGTCACCCAAAGATTGAAGAAAAGAAGGATTGAGATCACCCAAATTGTAGAAGAGAAGAAGAATTGCCAAGTAAAGTGGATTTATTGAAGAAAGTGATTTTGTCTATTTTATTGAAGAGAAAAAGTTTTTGGAGGAAGGAAACATTAATATTGTTGGGAGTTATGAAAAGTTCTTTTGGAAGAATTAATATTATTGTTAAAGAATTTTTTTTGAAGGGAGAAAAAATATTTTTTAAAAAGACAAAAAATAATAATAATATTGAAAGAATAAAAAATTGTTAAAGAAGAAATATTTAAAAAAAAGAAAAATAAAAAAAAATATTGCAAAAAGGGATTTGAAATTTAAAAATTAATTAGAAGATTAATTGCAAAGAGTTTTGGAGGGAAAACAACAATGTTTAAGGAACAAGAACAATGCTAAAGTAAAGAGGAACCACAAATATTGAAGGAGTCATGCATTCATTTATAACCAAGGATATGAATATACATAAACCAAGGAACAAATAAAAACAAAAGAGTTGTTAACTGATGCACAATTTGGAATATAGAAATGAAGAGTTATTGAATGTTTTCCCTATTATGGACACTAAAACTTATGATAAAAAAAAGATATTGTTGCCAAATCAAAATTGTAGTTAAATATTACGTTAAAATATCTAGTAACATCTCGAGCATGCAATGACATCAGAATCTGGATGTTATGAAAATGAGATACCTTCATCGACCTAGCATCATGGTTTATGGAGGGACAATCAAACCTGGTCATTTTCCTCAAGGTGACACCCTATGATATTATATCATCGTTTCAGTCTCATGAAAAGTTTTTTGGTGGGTCATTCAATGATGAAAAGTGGATAAATATGGTGCACAATTCTTACCCAGGTGGCATGTATACAACCAATACCATCGTAACTTTCACCCGAATGAAATCTCCAGTGAATTTTGGAACAATTGAACATGTAGATTATGTGCAAAACATGATTATAGGAGTAACTCAAATGGATGGTGGTCTTGATGGACCAATCCCTCAACCAGAAAGTGTTTTATTTAGAATACAATGTGATTAATATTTAGGATATGAATTTAATATTTAAGTTAATAGTATGTGTTATATTGTGGAGTGTGAAGACGTGTCAAGTGTGCAAGTGTAAATTATGAGTGTAAGGTGTCAAGTCAATAGGTGAAGAGTTGTGTGAAGTATCATATGTGAGGGTTAGAGAGACTTTGTCATAATGTAATATATGAGAGAAGAGAGAAGGTTAAGAGACATGTACATGAGGAGTCTTATGTAATTATATATGAATGAAAAAGTATTGTGACAAAATATTAAACTACCAATGCATTTATGTATGTTATTGTAGATTTTTTTCAATAATATTTCAAGTGTTTTATGTGTTTATTATTATGGATTGTAATGCTTTTGGGAACATGGATCTATCTATGGGATACAAAGATATCTCATATAGCCAATGTGAAAAATGGGCTTCTAGCGCAAATATTTTGCTACTTCCAATGATGGTTGCAAAAACATTTTGATAGCAACAAGAATTCTATAGAGATCACATTAAGAAGTCAAGAATTATATGAATAAGTCGATTCAACTACATGCTTCTTTTTGCATCTATCCCATCGCTTTATTTTCTAAAAATTTAGAAATTTTTAATGGTGGTACCATAGGTGAGTGTTATAGAGCATATAATTTCAAGAGCTAGTATGGAATGTTCAAAGTATTAACAAACAATGTAATTGATTTTGTGGCTTGGAAAATCTAGATGAGAAGTAGTAAAAAAATTGAATCTAAAGTGAGGAAGGGTATATTTGAGTTTTTTCAGATGCCATGGTCATATTGGTGATATTACATTATTTGGTCATGTAATAGTTGAGGAAGTGTTTTATTTAGAATAGGGTGTGATCAATACTTAGGGTATGAGTTAAATATTTAAGTTAATAGTATGTGTCATGTTGTGAAGTGTGAAGATGTGTCAAGTGTGCAAGTGTGAGGTGTGAGTGTATGGTGTCATGTGAGTAGGTAAAGAGTTGTGTGAGGTTTCATACGTGAGAGTTATGTAATTATGGACTTTGTTATTGTGTAATATGTGAAAGAAGAAGGAAGGATAAGAGGCATGCATATGGAGGGTCTCATATAATTATATATTGATGACAAAGCATTATAATAAAATATCAACTAGCAATGTATTTGTGCATGCTATTATAGATTTGATCAATAACATTTCAAGTGTTTTATGGCAAATGAGCTTCTAGTGCAAATATTTTGCTTCTTCCAGTAATGGTTGCAAAGAGGTTTTGATAGTAATAAGAATTCTCTAGAAACCATGTCAAGAAGTCAAGATTTACAATAATAAACTAATTCAATTACACACATTTTTTGTGTCTATACCACCATTTGTTTCTAATAATTTAGATTTTTAATGGGTGTACCATATACATGAGTGTTATATAGAGTGTATAATTCCAATAATTGATATGAAACGTTAAAAGGATTAACAAATAATGTAATTGACTGCATGGTTTGCATAATCTACATAATAAGTGTAATGTTTGAATATGAATCGAGGAAGGTTATATTTGAGTTTTCCTTCTTTATATGGAGTTAGAGATGCCATGGTCATATTGGTGATATTTACATTATTTGGTCATCTAATAGTTTAGGAAGTATTTTATTTAGAATAGGGTGTGATTAGTATTTAGAATGTGAATTTAATATTTAGGTTAATAGTATGTGTCATATTGTGGAAAGTGAAGATGCAAGTATGAGTTATGAGTGGAAGGTATCATGTGAGTAGGTGAAGAGTTGTGTGAGGTTTCATATGTGAGAGTTATGTAATTATGTAAGACTTTGTCATTATGTAATATGTGAGAGAAGAAGAAAGGTCGGAGACATGAATACTAGAATTCTCCTATAATCATATATTGATGATGAACCATTGTAACAAAATATTGAACTAGCAATGCATTTATGCATGTTATTGTAGATTTTTATCAATAATATTTCAAGTTTATTATGTGTTCATTGTATGAGAATTATTATGATCTTGTAGAATTTATCTTGTCATATCATTGGGTCCATTTTCTAACAGTTCATGTTTAAAATATTTAGGAATTTTAAAAGTTAATTTAAAATTTTAAGCGGTTAAAAAAAACTAAAAGGTTAGTAAAATAACTTGAATTATAAAAAGTTAAAATAGTGTGATAAATTAATAATAGTAATTAACATTAGTGAATAAATAATATTACTTCATCATTTCATATTATATTTTATGTTTACTTGTAATTTTTATCTTGTTAATATTAGTTGTTTAAAAAACAATCTTCAACTAAATCTTTTGTAAGAGTTACTCACTTGTTCAAAGGGTATTGTTCATAATATTAATCTCATACAATATTGAGATATTTTATTCTTAATTATCCAAAACACCAAGCTATAGAACATTATTGTCCAAGAAGTAGCTTTTTGCACTTGAGATTCTCATCGAACACCCTATAATGTCCCCATTTTTGGTCACTTTATCATTGTGGTTGATCCTGGCTCTCTTGGAGTTCGTCAAACGTGTCAGAGGGGATTTTTGATGATGGCATTGAGCTCAGGTGGTCTAGAGGACCCCGATGACACTTTCCGAGGTTGTACCCAACTTCTAGTTTGTTCTCCAATATTATTGGAGAGAGCGTCTATTTATAGTAAGTCACCCAGTCAGGTCCGTTCATCATTATTCATCATCGGTATCACTCCTGTGCAGTCGGTTTTCGATTCCGATGCTTTCTGACCGTTTCCATAATTTGGGTGTTAATACGAGCTATATTTAATTATTTTCTTCTAAGGTTGTCATTTTAATTAAATAATTTAATGGGCGCCTAAGTGTTATAGCTCGTTGGAAAGGGAATTAAAAATTTTAAATCATAGACGCTTTATTTTGGAGCCTTGCACATCAGATATCTATATTTTTAATTAAAAAGGGGTTTTTTGGAGCAAAAAGGAGTTTTAATTATAAAGTGACTTTATAAGGTGACTTTATGTTTTATCCCACATTGAGCCCACAAGAGGAAACTTCTCAATGAGGAGTCTATTTATTTGATTGCTTGCTCTCATATTGATATGCTTGGATATATTTTATTTGGCGTCTCTTGGAGAGAAAACTTGCAGGGCATTTTGCAAGGGTTTGAGCTTGTTTGGAGACGAAATCCTCCTACAGGAACATCATCTTCGGAGTTGAAAGATACTCTCAGGGTGATTTTGAGCATCTTCAGCACATAGGGTGCATAGAGCTTCATTGTTTTCAGAAATCAGTGGGTTTTTGGAGGTGATTGTGGTATTATTTGTTGATATTATATTATATTCACTCTCCAACATAGGTCGTACCATTCTGGGCCTCTATATTTCAGAGTTTGTGGCATCTTCAGTGAGGGTTTGATATTCCAGGGTTTGCACAGTCACTTTCTATGCATAGCGACCATATTGAGGAGAGTTTCCCGAGATTTAGTGTTCAGATTGTGGTATTTTAGGTTGGTCGTACAACTCCAGCACTTGGTCGTACCTGTGCTTGCCTAGCGTGGGTTTAGATAATTCAGTCTCTTGCATTTTGGTTAGTTTGTTGTGTGTAGCAGGGGCGCCCAACTCCATTATATCATTTTGTATCAATTTCATGGTGGAGAAAGCGATGTAATTGAAGATATCAATGAAAATCAAATTTCTGGGTTGTTGATAACCAGTGTTATTTTTTGTCAACTTCAAAAAATCGTATCTTCCGGGTATGATCGTAATTTGACATTTCCTTTGGTAGAAGTTTAAATAAAGGTGTTATCTTTTTATTTCCAAGTTTATAGAATTTTTCTTCTATTTGTTTAAAAGTTGTTCAAGTGCAAAGTTAGGGGTTTTGAAACTGTTAAAACTCAGAAAATACAACAAAAAATCAGAAAAATACGAAAAAAAAACCCAAAAACAGTGCAAATAATCAAAACTCAGTTTGGGGAGGGTCATTACAGTGGTATCAGAGCAGGTCATTCCTGCCAGCCTGTGGAAGCCTCAAATTAATTCCAGATTCATGGCGTCTATTAATGACTGGACTAAGAGACAGCGTGAGTGGGATAAGACCCAACATGAGATAGAACAGTCCCTCAAAAATTTAGCTGCAATGATGAAAATTTCTCTACCAACAGGTGCTCCTCCGGTCAAGATTGAACCTTTATACACTGAGTTGCCAATACAAGTTGAATTTATAACAGATGCTTCATCTTAGGAGGTAAGAAGGATAGAGACTCAAAATGATTTGGGTGGTGATGAGCTGGTAGAAGATGGTTTGTCACAGGTTGAATCCATATCAGATTTTTAGGATGACCTGGTTAAGGAAAATTTTGATGATAATAGTGATGGGGCAGAAATTGTGGGTTTACATGCAGAACAATCCATTGACAGTTATGGGATTTCTTATAGTAGGTTGAGTAGCCATTCGTTAGTGCGTAATGAAGACACATGTGGATTTGGGTTTGGTATCCCAGCTGAACCTAATGTAATAAATGTTTCGAATAGCTTCATTTTCTTTGGTGATTTACAGAGTGAACTACATATAGAGACAAACATGCATGGTAGGAAAAAAGAACTTGTTGGGGCAAAATTAAGTAATCAGCTCTTCAGTCCTTGGGATTCGGGTGTGTTGGCACCTAAATTTGATGAAGACCTTGGGTGGGGTGATTACAAATTTTTTGATAACCCACTCTTTGATATGGGTGAAGTTGTGACATTTGATAACCCACTTTATGAGGTGGACTTTCATGATACACATGAGAGGGATGCTTCACTTGGCACTTGTGATGAACTTGTGGATCATTTTGATGATAATTTTTAGTTGATGAGCGGAGTGTTTCATTTCATGAAACATACAGGGACGACATGCAGAGAAGACATGATGTGGAGTATGCATTTGAGCATAATGTTGGGATGGAGCTTGCTGCAATTTTTAGACCAGCAACTAAAGGTAGACAATTTGATCATTTGTTGGCCTATAATCCCTTGCATAGAGGTATGATGCTTTGTTCTTCATCCATACAAGTTTATTTTAATCAAATGAGGCATCATAAGAAGGGTGAAGGAATACATGCATATCATCACATAAGAATTTGGGATCCAGGTGCTCCATTCAGTTTTTGGGCAACATGGAATAAGAGTTGTCTTCCTTGCACGAGTCTTTATTTGCAGAACAAAACAGTAGTTGTCCTCTCATCTTGTCATGACATTGATGATGTTTTGGATCAACTTTTTATGATGTATGATGTTACTCTTGGAAATACCTTGAATCATATGCATGTGCTTCTAGACATGAAGGATTATGGGAGAAGGATACCTTGGAGGATTGTTGATCAATGGAGTGGGAGGTTTACTGCTGTATACTCCTTGAGCAGCCATGTTACAACTCCATTTGTGTTCATACAAGTGGATTGGAGAGAGATCCTGAACCAGGACTGGAGGTTTGCAGACTTGTTGACTTATTGGGAGGTAATTTCAGCTTGGGATGTGTTTAGATTTTATATTTTGACCGTCATATTTCATATTTTTGGCATATGTACTCCTTATACAATGCTGATTTATCAAAAATCAGATTATGAGATGATTTCAGTCTTGGACAGTGGTATGTTACCTCATATTCAGACTGTTCAGTTTGTTGGAGAGGTTAGTTATTGGTTTTCCTTGAAAGCAACAAGTGTTGCAGCTAACCTGTTTCAGTATTGGATGGTTATATGAGCATTTCGAGAGTGTGTTAGTTGTCATTTCATATTGAAGATTGATATATTTCCTGATGAGACTCTCATAATTTCTGCTGAGTGGGAGTGTTTGAATCCATGGGATATTTTTTGGACACTTGGAGTTTAAGTGTCACTAGGGTGTTTCCAGCTTTGGGCAGCGGAAGCATTCCCAAGATGGTCATTTTCAGAGTTGACATTGCCGCCCTCTTCTATATCAACCACTTTTCAGGGGCTAACCGACATTATTATGGAGTCACCATGGCGAGTTATACTGAGTATAATGCTTATTTGCTAAGCAGTATACTTTTTCAGGGGTTTGAGATCATGTTGGATGGTTGGTCTACTGCAGTTTATCAATTTTTTTTGTTGCTGCCCTCACTTTCTAGTGATGAGTTTATTGAAATCTGTCTCTGAGCAAATAGTTTTTTATCCGTACTTGGCTGGTGGGCAGCCGGTTGTGAGTGATTCTTCAGGAATCATGCAGTTAATTTTATGCTCAACATGGTTGTTTGGTGACCATTGCGGTCTCTTCTTGATGCTGGTAGTTATTATGCCAAAGGATACCTTGATGGTTGTAGATGGAAGTAGTACCTGGAATCAACCGAGTTATACCCGATGGATTGAGAGAATGTTTGGGTTGGTTTCTCAATTTCATTTTTGGTTGGGTGTTCATGCACTTAACTATGGAGACGTTACTAGCACTCATGGTAGGGACTTTGTGCCAGGGGTCAGAGATTTGGGTGTTAGTTTCTGCCCCAACATTTTTGTGTTGAGTATGGTGACATTAGATGATGGTCAATTGCAGATTTCTTACCAGCAGTTTGTGGGAAACCTTTGGGGTATTGAGCAGATAGTCTATTTCTCTACTTGGGTGATTGATGATTACTGTAGATTTTCCATATTGCTGGCAATTATACTTTCAGGTGATGCTTTGATGATGACAGTGGATTGGTGTGCTTGGGATTGCTCAGTAGACACTAGGAGGTTTAGTGTCTTTCAGCTCCCGTTTGCAAAGTCACTTTCAGGATAGGTACTGTTGTTGCTTCTCATGATTGCCTCTTGACCGAGTCTTTTCTTCATTACTATGGGGACTTCATGATGAGATATGTGGAGAACTTCATTCTCCTATTGAGTAGATTGTCTTTCTTTTGGCCCATGGTGGAGACTAGCAGTGAGATACCTGATGATATTCTTGCTAATATGACTTGGCAAGAGATATTTCATTCCAGCGTAGACAAGCATATCAGTTTCAGATTGGAGGGTGATCATATTATGGAGCTACAGTTTAGTCTTGAGCTAATTGAGCACAGTGGATTTCCTGTTGTGATTAGAGTGGCGCAGCGTCAGCATGGTGGTTTCTTTCTAAGGAGGACATGGGACCCTGGGATAATAGTTGGTTGCAAACTGGTTTAGAATGTTGATTTTGATGTTGTGCTAGTATTGCTTGAGGACAAGCAATCTTTGGGAAGGGAGGACTGTAATGTCCCCATTTTTGGTCACTTTATCACTATGGTTGATCCTGGCTCTCTTGGAGTTCGTCAAACGTGTCAGAGGGGATTTTTGATGATGGCATTGAGCTCAAGTGGTCTAGAGGACCCCGATGACACTTTTCGAGGTTGTACCCAGCTTCTAGTTTGTTCTCCAATATTCTTGGAGAGAGCGTCTATTTATAGTAAGTCACCCAGTCAGGTCCGTTCATCATTATTCATCATCGGTATCACTCCTGTGCAGTCGGTTTTCGATTTCGATGCTTTTCGACCGTTTCCGTAATTTGGGTGTTAATATGAGCTATATTTAATTATTTTCTTCTAAGGTTACCATTTTAATTAAATAATTTAATGGGCGCCTAAGTGTTATAGCTCGTTGGAAAGGGAATTAAAAGTTTTAAATCATAGACGCTTTATTTTGGAGCCTTGCACATCAGATATCTATATTTTTAATTAAAAAGGGGTTTTTTGGAGCAAAAAAGGAGTTTTAATTATAAAGTGACTTTATAAGGTGACTTTATGTTTTATCCCACATTGAGCCCACAGGAGGAAACTTCTTAATGAGGAGTCTATTTATTTGATTGCTTGCTCTCATATTGATATGCTTGGATATATTTTATATTGGCGTATCTTTGAGGAGAAAACTTGCGAAGGGTTTTTTGCAAGGGTTTGAGCTTGTTTGGAGACGAAATCCTCCTGCAGGAACATCATCTTTGGAGTTGAAAGATACTCTCAAGGTGATTTTGAGCATCTTCAGCACAGAGGGTGCATAGAGCTTCATTGTTTTCAGAAATCAGTGGGTTTTTGGAGGTGATTGTGGTATTATTTGTTGATATTATATTATATTCACTCTCCAGCATAGGTCGTACCATTCTGGGCCTCTATATTTTAGAGTTTGTGGCATCTTCAGTTAGGGTTTGATATTCCAGGGTTTGCACAGTCACTTTCTATGCATAGCGACCATATTGAGGAGAGTTTCCCGGGATTTAGTGTTCAGATTGTGGTATTTCAGGCTGGTCGTACAACTCCAACACTTGGCCATACCTGTGCTTGCCTGGCGTGGGTTTAGATAATTCAGTCTCTTGCATTTTGGTTAGTTTGTTGTGTGTAGCAAGGGCGCCTGGCTCCATTATATCATTTTGTATCAATTTCATGGTGGAGAAAGCGATGTAATTGAAGATATCAATGAAAATCAAATTTTTGGGTTGTTGATAACCAGTGTTATTTTCTGTCAACTTCAAAAAATCGTATCTCCCGGGTATGATCGTAATTTGACATTTCCTTTGGTAGAAGTTTAAATAAAGGTGTTATCTTTTTATTTCCAAGTTTATAGAATTTTTCTTCTATTTGTTTAAAAGTTGTTCAAGTGCAAAGTTAGGGGTTTTGAAGCTGTTAAAACTCAGAAAATACACAAAAAATCAGAAACAATACAAAAAACCCAAAAACATTGCAAATCATCAAAACTCAGTTTGGGGAGGGTCATTACACGCCCAACCATTCAATATTTTGTACTTAACATTCTTATATAACACCCAACCATTCAAGGTCAACTAAACAAAAGAGGAAAATTTTAGATAACTCATATGAAGATCATGTAGGTGAAGCTAAGGTTCTTGTAGACCTAGAGTTGTTAGGATATTATATATGAAATATTTTGCTAAAGGTACTTCATAATGGCCAAAGATCCACTATAATTTTATAATTTTATCATAGGGTAATCTCAATTTGATAGACTCCACACCCAAATATAAAGGCAAGAACTGAGATCTCTTATCAATTGAGCTTGGTGCTCCATGAAGTTGCTAGAAGTGTGGTAACCCAATTACTACATTGAAATTCTCATCACTTAAGAGGTTTATAAAAAAATAATTTGAATTATTGAATCCTTTAAAAAATTGTTTTTACAAATAGATTCCAAAGGTGTAATTTTCTCTCGAGGTGTAATGGGCTCAATAAGATCAAATCATTGGTTGAAAAAAGAAAAATTTGTTGTTGTATAAGGATTGAATTGCTCCACATTTTAAAGTAAATTGCTCATCAATGAACCAAGGGAGACAAGTGTGCATGGATTCTAATAAAAATATCTTGGAAAGTAACTTCTTATCTTTTTGAGGTATCATGCCTCACATAGAAGGATACTAAACTATTTAGCAAGGTATTTAGAGGTATGCAATATATGAAGGTACATTATTTTGTTGAAGATACCCCCAAATTTATAGGATTACTAGGAGCAAAATTTTCTTACCCAAGTAACTCCTATATGAATTCTTCTTGTAAATAGGGCCATGGACTATATTGAAGAGATTTTTTGACCATGAGAAAATTAGATCTAATCTATGAGACCCACATCATAATTGTTCTATTTTTAGAAATAATAAAGAGATTGTGCAAGAATTATTTTCTTTCCAATTGTGACATTGCTCTTTTTATTGTGGAAAGCATGGCAATTGTGGCATTACCCTTTTGTTTTCTTGTCATTCCCTATTATTTTCATTATATATGCATGAGTCCACATTATTTTTATTATATTCTTCATGCATTGATACACCACAAACTCTCCTTGCTATGACTTTGAATCTAATTTTAGTTTTATGAAATATACTTTAATCTCCCTTACCTTTCAAGCATTTGAATCTAACTCTATATTTTTTTTCCATGCTTAGATTAGATTAGCAACCATAGTGGGGAGCCAACCTAAATCTAGAGGATGAAGGAAGCACAACATCCTTTCTTCCAAGTATGTTGATGGATTTATGGTGCAAATAAGAAGTTGGATAATTCCCAATGAACATGTCCTTCCAACATCTTTCACAAGGAGCAACTATAGTTGTAGTGTACATTCCTCCTTATTACAAACAATACCAAAAATCCAATTATATATTTTCTTCTAGCAATTATCAATCCTATTTGTGTTTATCTTATATTATTCAAATAACTCCTAAAAATTGTGTACTAGAAATCTTCAAAAAGTCACCCATGTTCCAAATGATTTTGAATGCATCCTTTAATTTTTTCACTACTTATTTTTTCCTTGTATTAAAACAATATTAGGAATATAACAACCTATTAATTCTCTAATAACTAGAATTTACATGTTAATCCTTTTTTTTAAAGAATTGTTACGTGATGCTCCATAAAAGTTTACCATAAATTTACTCTTCCTCTTATCCTCAATTGAGACATCCATACTTCTAGCTAAGGTATTCTTAATTTCAATTAATTCTTTTATAAACGACTTTCCTCTCATCGTACTTAACTTTTCATCACAATAATCCTTTAGTTTTTGAATTTCTCCAACAATTGAGAACAAAATAAAAAGATAAAGCTCACTTTTAACTTGCACTCTCCTAGCTCAAAAAAAATTAGTCTTATATAATATTAATATTAGTCTATTTTTAAAAGGATGGGTTAATAAATATTTTAAAAATTAATTTATAACATAAAAAAGTGAATTGATAAATGTACCAAGATTTACATATATTTATATGGATTTCTATATTTTTGTTCATTATTTTTATACACAATTGAATTTATTTTACTTATTAACATTAATATAGATGAACATACAAGTTATTTTAAAAATTTAAGTTAATGCTCAATATTTTTCTTATAATGAATTATAGTAATTTTTTTCATACATAGGGACATATAATTTGAGTAGGCCTATGTTAAGACTTTGAAACTTTGAATGAAATATCTAAATGAAAGTTTCATTGTCTAAAAGTCATAGATCATATGGCAATGTAATAATTCAAGTGCCTATCCACCCATATTCAAATAATATGTATAATCCTAATTTGAATGTTAAACCTCTTATTTAAAGTTGCAAAGCCTTCACTATCCACTCATATTCAAATATACCCTACTCTCTCAAATTTAAACTTTAAACCTCTTATTTAAAGTTTCACTTCTTTGTTAAACTGCTTAAATTAAAAAAAAAAAAAAAAAAACAAGATTAACCATAAAAGGATAGTAAGTTTATAGTTCTTGAGATGGTTGGGTCCTCCATAGATAATTGGGTTCTATTGACTTTGTCTTTACCGAAAGAACTAAAGTTGATAAAGATATACAAATTCTTTATATTATATTATATATAATATAACTTTTTATATATATATATATATATATATATATATATATATATATATATATATATATATATATATATATTTTTTTTTTTTTTTTTTTTTTTTTTGATTAGGTGGACGAATTTTTTTTGAAAGGATCTCCAAACCTTGTACAAAAGAGACTAAGCCCCACCCAAAAAAGGGAAGCCAAAATTATATAATCAAGGAATTACATAAAAGTTACCCCTTACAAAGCCAAACCAATACATAGATAAGACCATACATAATTTAAAACATAAAACAAATTGAAACCAAATCAGATAACCAATACAATCAACGTTTGTATTTCTACAATGGTTGCCTCACAATCAACTTTGTGACCCATTTACATATATATTTTTAAATATAATAGTGTGGTATGTCAATGGGACCCTCAACTAAGGTTTTCATTCAATATTTGGTGTTTGATTTTGGAATAAAATGGAAGTTAATAGAAAATCATGATAGAGGATATTAATTTCCTAGATATGACGAAGGATCACCATGGGATCTTTGGAAAGTAGTATTGATTATGTATTTGTTAATGTCAAAGTTATCAAATGCTTGGTAAGAGAAGGTTCACTAAAGATCAAAAATCTTATAATATTATTTTCAATTCATTTTAGTTTTTTTAATCGAAAAGCATGATATTATGATACGAATTTTAACATATAACTTATACTAGTCTAAAATTTAATATTTATAATAAATTATAATAATATCATCAAACTAATCTTATAGATTTAAATTTTGTGAAAACTTTAGAAAATAGTTGGATTTAGATTTGAACACCAAGTTTTAGGAGGGCAAAGTGAATAATTTTTAATTAAAATAATTTATTCATTAATGAATAATAATATAATTATGTTTATAGAAATGTAAACATGGATTCCATGGGATAACTCAACATTATATTGATGGGAGTAGAAATTCATTGGGATAATTATAAAAATATCTATGATGGTTGTCTAGTATAGTATCAGTGACATCATCATGGTCTAGCACATTATAAACAAGAAGATCATCATCACATAGAAGCAATAATGGCTCTAGAATATAGATAAGGGTATATCCATACCTCAACCTAATAGGACACTTTGATCAAGGATTCTCCAACCATATCTACACAAATTGTCTTTTTTCTAAGGAAGTTCTCCTCCCTCTAGGTTTAGCTCTCTACATGGAGAAATAATAAGGTATAGTCAAGAGGATTTATATGATAAGCTTGATGGATCCCTTGGATACACTATGACAAGATCCTTATTTATACCTTAAGGGGAATAGGTATTTTTAAGATAATATAATTGCTTTGGAACTACCAATACAATGGCCATGGCTAAAATATTTATTATATCAATGGCAGTCTCATTGAAGGGACCTTTCCACCACACGATAAAATTTCTCTATTGTAAAATGAGATCCCTAAGATATTGGATTTCAACACAAAAATTGCAAATTAGGTTATATTTGAAACATGATAGAAGAAACAGTATGTACTTCTTTTTGAAGAAAATATGCTAATTTCTATGACTAAGAATAAACACTAATTTATGCTTGTGGATTTTAAAAGTAAGCTCAAATGTGTAGATATGATAAATAATGAGTAAAATTTGTGGTATGAAGAAACAACCACATAAAATAACTTCATTATAAGAAAATTTCTTGGGAGAATGGGTGGAAAAGAGAACCCAAGCATATCCAAGCTTTATAAAATTTTAGAAAAATCTAAAATATGTGATTTAAGGTTTGAAGGAATGAATAGGAAAATAAGAGAGCTTGAACCATCCTATGTGCTTAAGCCTTTCATAAATAGGAAATTGTAGCGCAAAATACCTCATAAAAAATGGGATCTCTAGATTATGAAAGAAAGTGCTAGACTTAGTTCAAATGTATTAACTATATTTATTAAGAAATTTTTTGTTTTTAATATCTTATCACAATTTTCTTCTAGGACTAGAGAGGAATAAATAAGTAGATACAACAAATATGTAAAGTAGCATTCAAAAGGTATGTAGATATTTCATTTCCAATCCTTCTACTACCTTAGATAAGTAACATCAAGTTTATGCAATTATGTATCAAGTATAAGCTTTGTTAGATCTTGTATGATAGGTTATCCTTATGATATACCTGGAATTTATTTTTGAGGTCTTACTATGTCCATGATCAAAATGACTAATCCTTAAACTCTACAGATTCCTTTTTGAAGAAACAAAGGTTTTGGAAATGCATATATTTATTTAAATGACATACTCATTTGACAAGATTATTGGAAGCCATAATAACAAATAATAAATAATGGAAATGCATCTATAGAATTTGTTTCTCACACCATAAAACACATGGTTTAATCTTGTTTGGAATCCTTCTATATACATTGACTCATAAAAGATCCTTGTAATTGTCTAAGGATGGGATGAAAATGAGAGTGTGATAATCCATGCCTTCTCTACTTGCCATAATAGGTCCTTACATGCATATGATCTAAGAAGCACTTTCCACCACTTAAAAATGATTAAAGATATACATAATATCTTTCATATAGAGGGTTGGGCATTGATAATAGATATTGATAATAACAATACCTCTTGAGAGTGAAGAAGACAATAAATATACTAATCTACACCATAAAATCCCTTGATATTGATATCTTTATCCCAAAAAAAATCTCTTAAAAATTTGTTTAGCTTATTATAGACTACTCTAATACATTAGGAAGAGTGATAGATATGGGAAGCTACAATTTTTTTTTCAAATCTAAAATTAACACATTAGGGATTGCTTTTTCGTAACCTCATAATTTTTTTCTTTTCATATTTTTGTAATGTAATACTCAATCTTTGAAAAGGATGCATTGAACCTTGATTTAAATAAAATGCATTCCTATGTGATCCTTTAGATATGGTTTTTTATCTCAATGTATAGACTTAGTGTGGTGATGGCAAGCTAACACAAAATACTTATATGCATATTGAATATACATGAAGGCATAAAAAAGAATAAAAAATGGTAAGAAATAAAATTGTAAAGTTTACATAATAAGAATATAAATATTTTATCACATATATAAAATAAGAAGAGTATGCAATGATGCTAACTATATTTCCTTTGAAAAAAGTAAATTTGATCACATCTTAAGTTTCCACCATCTTTGGGGTAACTCAACAACCTTATTCCACATTTAAACAATATTTCAAACACACCCTCTACAATGATGCACTCTTCCTTTGGTTAGCTAGGCTAGGCTAGATATCTATGACTCCTTTACATAACTCGATTTCTTATTTTATGAAATTCTCAACTTGAATAAAATACCATTTAGAGCATGAAAAGTTATCGCCAAGGATGAAAAACCAAGTGATGTTGACCCAAAAATCTTCTAAAATATGATTATGTCATACTTTAGTTATATATCCTTCAATTCAAGTTGAATTTTAATAAAAATTTAAATGGAAGTTTTCTATATCAATAATAATGCTCAAAATTAATTATATTAAAAAAAATTAATTTAGCCCCATAATAATGAAATAAAAATCAAGAATAATGAGCACTTCTTTGGTTGTTAATAAACCAAATGGTGTCCAATTTTAATGTATATTTTTCTAGGTGCATGAACATTCATAAGACTACATATGATATAATGCACTCATATTTTCTCTCTCCTAAGAGCTCTAAATAATAAAAAATATATAATGATGGTTTTTTCATTTTCTTTTAATAAGTTATGTGTAGCTTCTATGAGAGGAAACTCCCATCAAAATACTAAAATATTATGTTTGTTGTTACGTCAGTTAATCCATATTGCCTTTTTATCATAAATATTTTTCATTTATTTTTCTATCAAATATATTCTTCAACTTCTACAAAGTGCTATGTTTCCATAATCAACTACTTGACAAAATTTTTATTAAGATATAAAATCTCTCTTCGTTAGTTTCCTTCAAAATTTTGAATTTCACCAAGATGAAGATCAACACTATGATTGGTTAAATTATTTTCTACCCAATTTCCTTCTATATAGATATGCTCACATTTCAAAGAGATTACCTCAAATTATTGATGATGAACATCAACAATAATAATATATTTTATCTAGCCTCCACAACCATTTTGTTTTAGAGTATTAATGATAATTTGTGAATCCCTCTCTATAGACACCAAAATTTAGCACTCACAAAACCACATTTGCCACCCCACCACAAAATTATACATAATAAAATTATATACCTAAGTTCCAACTTAGGGATATAAAACCCTACACATTATCCTATTTTCCATATTTGTTAAATCTGGAAAATTACCCTAGGATACCCTACCTACTCATTAGACATGTGTCTTAGACACTTCACCTAGCACCCATGCCACATATCATCCACTCCTATCCCTCTTTCCCCTTCACATGGGGTAGAATCCCACATACCACTCCACTTGTAGCCACATCACCCTAATTAAGTGAGGCGCACTAAGTGACTCACTTTAACTATTCCCTCCATTTGGCAATCCAGGCTTACCACCTCCCACTCCCCTCAAAAACCCTAAGGGGCCTATAAAGGTACCCTTACCTCACCAAACAAGAGGAGTTGAAACTTGCTACTGCTAGGCTGCCAGAATAGGACCAGCTATCTACACATATCCCAAGGAAGAGATGCATCTCGAATTCGAAGGTCCCATTTTGAGAATTCTACCATTTAGGCCAAATTATTGGTCCATGTTTTCACAGTCATAATAACACATCCACGATTCCCAATCTTCCACTATGCACCCACGGTTTCACAAACTTGAGAATACAATGACACTACGATCGATAAATCTTGCTTTGCAAGGCTTTTGTTGTTATATACTATTGTTATTTGCATTACATGGTTATTTGCTTAGGGTTTCAATTTAGCATTGGTTTATACATCCTTATTTACAAGTACTACTAATCCCCTTTTTTGGTTCTCGTGTGTAGATTACAGGTACATTGGAGAAGCTGCTAAAGTTGGAGTGGCCTTGCATTGGATACCAAAGCCCACTCACCTTTTGAAGTTGTGGCTAAAGATTGAAGAAAATTGTACCTTGTTGAATATTTGGAATACCTTTTCCATTGCACTAGAATATTCTAACATATAGAGACATACATATTATAACATTACTCCCAAGATACCAGGGCAATTCAAAATCTGTAAAAATTGTATAAAAAAAGATCAATATAAAAGTGATTTTTGGTAATACTTTTGTCTCTGTGTGTTTTCATTTTAAGTGTTCAGTTCTTCGGTTACAGAAATGGTGATCATGGTAGGACTCTCAAGGGTTCATTTTGTTTTTCCTTGCTTTTAATTGATTTATTGATCTCTATTTTTTGCATCTATAGGTTTTAGGAACCCAAAGCGCATGTGGATTTGATTTTGGGTAGGAAGATCTGAGAATTGTTATATTTGACCCTATTACTGTGAAATCGCACATTCACAATTTCATTTTTAGGAAAAAGTGCATCCACAATTTTGGATCTAAGAAAATGTGAGTCTGCGATCAAGGAGCAATAGAACCATGCACCCATGATTGGCAATCTAGAGAAACACGTGCATGCAGTTGCTACACTATGGAAATGCGGACCTCCAGTTGAAATATGGAGAGAGCAGCAAAAGGATAAGAGGTCTATAACCCTGTCCCCTTTTCCTATTTCTATTTTCTAGTTCTAGTATGCATTTAGGATAGATTAGAGGTCTTCATCCTATGTGCTCTTGTTTGTATTTAGGTCGTAGGATAGACATACTAATATTTGTATTCATCCAAAAATAAAACAGGAAAACTAAGAGGATCTGTATCTTTCATAGTAGGAATAGATCATGCTACACTACCCAATTAGTGATAAGTTGGGTATATTTTTTAGGGATTAGGCTAGATTTTGTCAATTTGTGTCGCATAGTTGGACCCATAGACCCATGGTTGGGATATCCCAAATGCATGCCTGTGGTTGGCAAACCGTACACACATGGTTTAAAATAACCAACCATGCACCCACAGTTGGCCTTTGTTAACATAAGCTACAAAAAGTCTTATGTTTTGTTGCTATTCTTTATTTCTTGCACTTCTGCATTGGGCATAAACAAAAAATTGCATGTTAATTTTTCATCTCACAATAAATTAAAAAAGCCTCAAAAACTCACTTAAATGTTAAAAAATGATTGGATTTCATCACCATCAATTTTGGATTTTATCATCCCCTTTTTTGGCTAAGGCCAACTCAAATAACCGTCCATAGCTTGGGAAATTTACATGTATTTCTTTTCATAGGGTATAACATTGACCGAGTGATACTGGGTGAGGATTGGTAGGACCTATGCTCCCTAATCAGGTATGGTTTTCATCTCCATAATTTTATGGGTTTACATGACCAAACTTCATCACCGGGTTGTCGAGTTGTGAGTATATAGGTGAAATCCTAGATTCATTTAGGGCAAAACATTTTGCACACGTATTTTTATTTTTCAAAACTCCAAAAACTCAAAAAAAAACTTCCAAAACTTAGAAAAAAAATCAAATCAAAACTAGCACAAACATAGGATCAAAAACCTTGCTTCTATATTTTCTTTGTGTGTTGTATTGTATTATACTTTCATTTCACCTACATAGACTTGCATTTGTATTTCACACATCATTGCATATTAACATATGGTAATAAACCATATTTATGCTAGGAAGTTAGCATTAATTCAGATTCAATTGTTCTCCCCCATGGCATCTAAGTCTAGTCAAGACCCTAACACTTCAGTGGTAGGGCAAGGTAGTATACCTCCTCCTATGTCCTAGAGCCTAAATGTGGGGCCCTATGATAGTGCCCATATTTCATACATAGATGTTATGCATAGAGCTACCCATATCTCTATTCTTGAGACTCCTAGGAGTGAGCGACCCACACCTACGGATGGTCGTGTCACACTTGTAGACATGAATGTCGTTAGGATGTATCTGAATGCTACTAGAATGGTTTTTCTATCATTACCACCGCTTACCATCCCATCCCATGTCATACCATCATTACATCAAGAGTCCACCTTCACACACTTGTAGCAGTCTAGACAAGTCTTTACAAATCCACTCTTTGAGTTTATTTTTGCAGCCCTAGCTGGACAACCATCATATTCTAGCCAACCACCCCTCACATTGCCTCAAAAAACCATCACTTGCACTAATCCCATGTATGAATCAATAACTCAGGTTTCTTCATAGATTCCCACATCCATTTCATCTACCACCCCCATAGGTTCCATGCATCATACCATCCCACATTCGGCAGCAATACCTTTTGATACCTACCCTTCACTCACATCCACTACCATGATTTTCCCACAACCAACTCATCCTACCACCTCATATATGGTTGTACCCACATCAAATGCAATTGCTATGCAATAGGCTTTCTTGCAACTGCAACAAATGATTTTGAATAATGCTAATCATAGTGTTAACCCTGATCCTAATCAACATTTGTAGAGGATTGAGCATAACCTACAACCTACCTCTCACCAAACTCATACCTTTATCCAAAATCCATCTTGGGTACTGTGTCCCCCATCCACTACCATAGCAACTAATCCACCACATCACATGTATGCTAACTCATCGGGTCAGCATACCATCATCCCCTCATAACCTCATCCATATCAAAACTTTCATCAACCCTCATATCATCACACATTTCAGCCCAACATTCCCCATCATATACATTCCACATACAATACACCCCATTACCAATAACATCAGGTAAACTAGGGTTTTAACCCTATGGATGATCCTGAGTACCAATTCATGTAGATTTATATTGATAGCCTTACCATGCAGACCCCAAGTTTGCAATACTAGAAGCCAACATTAAGGTAGCTACTCAATCACCCAATCCATGCTTCGGTAACTGCACTTCCCTATATAGTGAATTTCTAGATGCTAAATATTGAATTTAAGGGGGAAGAGGACCCCCGAGAGCATGTAACAAGGTTTGTAAATATGTGTTTTAGGATTAGTAGCAATGACACACTCATGCTACACACATTTCCTCAAACACTTGGGAGGGGAAGCCTAATATTGGTACAACCACTTATCACATCAGAGTATTTTCACTTTTGAGTAGCTTGTGGACCAATTATTGGAGCGTTTCACCCTGAATGTCTAAAAAAAGATCACATTGACCGATATAATTAGTCTAAAGTAGTATGATGATAAATGGGTCCATTATTTTTGTAACCGTTGGAGGGCAGTTATGATTAATTTGCCATTCTCCCTTCCTATATCATAAATAACATGAATGTTCACGAAGAGTTGTTCCAAGCCCATCTCTTTTTTACTATAGTTACAATAGTATAAAATATTTTATGAGGCACTCACCCAAGCCAAAGTGATAGAAGAGATAAAAATCCAAGAGGGTGAGACTAAGCCTAAGAAAAAGAAGTGGCAAAACATGAACCAAAAGAGGAATAACCATGGTCAGTCCAAGGCCACTCAAGTTAACCATATAGTCTTGGATCAACATTCAGAAATAAAATTCACAATCCCAAGTCCAGATCCAACAACCCCAACAACATCAAAAGTAGTCGCAATAATCGAATTATCAAGCAGTTCCACCCCCACAACAGGTGTAAAATCAAACTCAACCTGTAGAGAGGCAGTAGCATCACTTTAGAACTAGGTGCAACTACACACCATTACAAGAGCCTTATTCATTTGTGCTTCAAAATTTGTATGAAGCACAACTCTTTACATTATCGAAGTTAAACTCGAGGACCCTAACAAGCCAAAGACAAAAGGCTATAGAGAGCTCTTATTTTACATCTATCATAGGCAAAGAGGACATGAAAATGAAGCTTACCATAAGTTTAAGGGTAGTTTGTAAGACTTATTGTAAGTGAGAAAGAACAAAGTTTACAATCCACTAGCCCAATCCAATCAGAACCTTGGTATATATCAAACACCTTTGCCCCACCATGAGGCAAATAAACAAGTAACGAGAGCATCAAATTCTACATTTCCTCCCAACCAATTCAATTACATGTCTCAACTATACCAAGGTTTTGTAGGGGCTATCAGTATGGTCACCCATAGGAAGAGAGAAGCAAATCGTACAAAACAAGATCCAGTGACACAATCGAGTGTCCCCATACAACTATGGCCATCAATTCCACCTCCAACATTTCATAATCCAAGCAATCCATCTCACCCCATTGTCACCCTAGGTAGCCAATTGACCCAAATTTTGAAAATGGCAACAAAAAAACTGTCAATCTATGAGCTAATACAACAATCACCCCCACATCAAGAAGCATTTATGGAAATCCTAAAATCCGTCCAAGTACAATCAAAAGATCCCAATGATTTCAACTCTTTTGTGGGGAGTATACAAAAGTGCATGGAGCCCTCTATAGCATTTTATGATTTTGAGGAGAATAAAGTTTCATCGGATTTATCGGATCCTCCATTGCACATAGTAGCTCATATTGATAGGAATTCATTCAAAAGAGTCCTTATTGATACCGACTCCTCCATCAATATCATTACCACACCTTCCATAAAACATCTCAATATATCATCATCACCCATCACAACATCCACCTTCACCCTAATGGCATTTAATGATGTCTTATGCTCAATTGTGAGAACCGTTGTTCTTCCCATCACCATGGGGGTGAAAATTATACATGTCCTCTTCCACATCTTGGAGGGGGTGATGTAGTACAACATACTTCTTAGATGCCCTTGGATCATTAAAATGAAGTGTGTGCCTTCAACATTGCATCAGTACCTAAAGTATGTACATGAGGGCAAAGTGCATTGCATCCTAGTAGATATAGAGCCTTATACATACTGTAACTTGATCTCAAATCCTTATGAGCCTCTAATTCCATCAACCCACCTATCCATTCAACCACTCATCATCCGAACCGCTCCCACTAATGACATCTTGTCAAAATCCTCCATCCTAGAGGAGTTACCAGTAGTTGAACCTGATTTTGCATCTAAAAGCATCAACTCTATTCAACCGTCAACCATAACATTCCATTTCCCCATCATGCTTGATCATCTAGCTAACCAATCATCAACTGCATCAGCCACACCACTCAATTCACAAACACCATTCACATTCATAGCACAACCCACTCCATCAACTAACAAACCCATCCAATCTCATACATCTCAAATTGCACAACCCATAGTCTCACAGATAGGGTCACCTATCCAAGAGGATCCACCACCTCTGCCATAGACCACTCTAGAAGCGCCATCTTCATCCACTGAGCCATCATCATCCCAATCTTCCCAAGTTGCATTGCATATTTCTAATATCAACATTGGTGAGTACATCATTTAGAGTGTCATAGTCACATGACCTATTGAGTATGTTAGAGACTATGGTTGCCCACACGATCCAAACTTAACCATAGGTCAAGTATACCAAATGGGTTCCCAATCAAACAGGATTAATTTCATATATGAAGGAGTGGATTCTTCATCTGATCCATCTCCTCCTAATGAGGAATCCTTGTAAGAATTTGATTAAAATTTAGATTATCTGTCCAACTCATATTTCCCTTTGTGATATTTTTTTAGGGTCAACTAGCAGGGATACGGACTTGGATGACATGAGCAGGGTCCATGTTACATTTTTGAGCCTGAGTATAGAGAATCACACGATCACTTTGGTTGATATAGACCTTCCACCTCAGACTCTTCCTTCAATAAAACCTTCCAATGACTCACTATTGAGTATGAAGAATAGGAAGAGGAGAGCGATGAATGTGATGATTATGATGATGTTGATAATGAGTACGTGGATCCTAACTTTGCTCCTCATTTACATGAGACTTTTTTGTAGATTGTGTTGTATGCATTTATGATTAATCACATGCCATATGATTACATATCCAATGAGGATTTAGGAGATTATATCTTTGATGAAGAATTTGGAGAATTCTAACAAATGGAAGCAAATATAGACTGGATAATTTAAATATTTGATGGTCCCCAAGATGATGTGATTCTTTCTGAGCCCATCTAGAAATATTAGTGGTATACAAATATGTTTTCCATAGATCACACCATCTTTTGAGTCAACAAAGAGCATGAGCACCCTAATCCAGATCCTCCACCACTACCTTGGTTGCTCCTGTAGCATCACCATTTTCCCACACTAGGTCAGTGGCAACCTAGAGAGAATGAGTCATCATCTCTTGAATAACAACCGCCTCAATTCCACCAAGTCAATATAATTTCAATTGACTTGCTCGCCCCACTCTATAACCCCTACAATTTGGTGAAGCTAATTCATTTTGACACTAGCCTTGTCACCATGGATAGGATTTCATCCCCATCCTCCATTTTTGAGTTCATCCTATCCAAAGAGTTGTTGTGTGCTTCAAACACTTACATTCCACAAAAACCTTCACCATACCCTACCTTGATTTTTCAAACCAAAGTAGAGGGGGAGATCCCTAAAATATTTGAGAATGTAGAGGATGACATCCATTGCATCCTCACTCCACAACAATTAGAGGAAGTTTCATATGTTGATTGAATAATCCATTGATGTGAACCTTAGCCTAGACGTGGACAACCCTCAAATCATCAAAATTTCCAAATATTTATCTACAGAAGAGAAATAATGTATGATCTACATCTTGACAAGAAAGAAGAATATTTTTGCATGGTATTACAACGAAATGCCTAGCATTGACCCTGATTTAGTGGTCCATAATATTACTTTGGAGCCAGATGCTAAACCTTTCAAGAAAAATCTCAAGAAAACAGTTGCATTAATCGTAAAAGAAGAGCTACAAAATTATTGGATGTGCATTTTATGGTCCCAATTGATTACCCATAGTGTCTCTCCAACATGGTATCCGTTCGTAAGCCAAACGAGGGTGGGTGGTACACATATGCACTAATTTTCAATATCTAAACAAAGCATACCCCAAGTATGATTTTTCTCTACCTAATATTGATCAATTAGAAGACTCCTATGTAGGCCATGAAATGATTTTGCTAATGGATAAATTCTTAGGATACATTCAAATTTGAATTAATCTTGAGGACAAACACAATATAGCATTTACAATGCCTTGGGGTACATTTTGTTACAGAGTGATACCTTTTGATCTCAAAAATATAGGAGCTATATATCAGCATGCCATGATGTACATATTCCATGATTACATACATAATATCATTGAGGATTATGTAGATGATTTGATTGCCAAATCAAAAACACATCTTGAGCATATTGAAGTCCTATAGAAAGTGTTTGATCGATTGTTGGAACACAATGTAAGTTTAAATCCTAAGAAGTGTGTATTTTGTGTCACATTTGGAAAACTTCTAGGATTCATTATCTCCAAGTGAGGCATTAAGGTAGACCTCGATAATGTCAAGGCCATTATAGATATGCCACCTTTAATAAACTTGATAGAGCTGTGTAGTTTACAAGGAAGTTTCAATCTATCCGATGATTCATTGCATAACTCTCAGATAAATGAAGACCTTTCAATCGCTTTCTATAGAAGGGAGTGAAATTATCTTAGACAACTAAATTTTAAGAGGTATTTTATGACATAAAGAAGTATCTAGCTTCACCACCAGTTCTTATGCTACCTTGCTCAGGAGTCCCTTTTCACCTCTACATCTCTGCAAGAAATTTTACACTAGGGATAATGCTTGCTCAAAAAATGAGTATCATAAGGAGCAAGCCATTTACTATATCATTCTAACATTGGTAAGTTATGAGACAAATATACGCTTATGTCAAAAAAATTTGCTTAGCCATTTATACCACTAAGAAACTTAGACATTACATGGTAAGTAACACTACCTATATCATAACTAGAGATAATCCTCTACGGTACATGATGATTCGCACACACAACAACACCTATATCACAAAATAGATAATGCTTTTAATAAAATTTGATCTCAAATTCATTAGCCAAATTTTTTTTAAAGGTTAGGTGATAGCTGATCAACTTGCCAAAGCTCCATTGCCCAATGACAAACCACTTATCATTGAGCTTCTAGATGATTCGGTATTTACCATTAATGAATAAGAAGAGCTAGTCCTTCCTGAGGATGAAGCTAACATGACAATGTTATTTTATGGATCAAAGTGTAAAAAAGGACAAGGTGTTGGAGTCGTGTTTTACACACCAAAAGGAATCCCAATTCCTTTATCATTTAAAATCGACTTCATATGCATAAAAAATAATGTAGAATATGAAGCCCTAATCCTGGGGCTTCAATCAGCCATAGCTATGGGTATCAAATGACTAAGCATAGTTGGTGATTCTCAACTCATTTTTTACCAAGTAAAAGGAGAATACCAATGCAAGAAACCAGTCTTGAAATAATATCATGAAGTAGCAATGAAGTTGCTAGAGAAATTTGATTGGTATGAAATTAGTAACTTACCTCATTCAACTAAAAAATTTGTGGATGCAATGGCCTCTTTGGTATCCTTGATCCCTAATAATGAACATGGAGAATTCCAACCATTAATTATAATAATTTTGTCCAAGCTAGAAATTAAAAAATCAGATTCTAGGGGTGAGAAGAGTGTATGTTTGGTCCACACAAAACCATACAACTCTTACCTTGATGAGATCAGATACTTTCTCAAGTCTGGGACCCTCCCAATAGAAATTATACAGACTACAAAAATAATGTTCAAACAAAAAGTAGCTTGTTTTACTCTCTTGGGGGACGTGTTGTATAGACATGGCTATGATGGAATCCTACTACGATGTCTAGATCCTTTTGAGGCACAACGAGCTATTATGGAAGCCCACGATGGTACTTTCAGAGGTTATTTTAGTGGAATGGCCATTACAAAGCATATTTTGCGCATGGGTTATTATTGGCCCACCATGGAAATTGATTGTTGTCAATATGTCAAAAAATGTCAAAAATGCCAACATCGCACCAATTTAACTTATGTAACGTTGCAATATTTATAGCCAATTCAAAACCTTTGGCCATTTTCATAATGGGGCCTTGATTTTATTGGTAAAATTTCACTTGCCTCATCAGGAGAACATCAATTCATCATAACTGCCATGGAATACTTCATCAAATGGGTCGAAGAAATTCCAATGACCACTACAACTGGACCTCGAGTAGTGGAGTTTATACTCCAACATATTATTTCTCATTTTGTGATACCTTCCAATATCATATCTGATAATGGCAAGTCATTTAAGAACAAGGATGTTCGAGCCCTATACAAAAAATACAATATCCAACATAGCTTCTCGACTCCTTATTACCCACAGGAAAATGGACAAGTCAAAGTGACTAACAAGATAGTTATAGTCATTCTCAAGAAATGTGTCATGGAGAATTATAGATATTGGCACACTCATCTCCCCTTGGCACTATGGGCGTATCGAAAAAGCATCAAAACACCAACGGAAGCAACACCTTTTTCACTTGTCTATGGTGATGAAGCAATTATGCCTCTTGAGCT
The DNA here is from genome assembly GCA_028583015.1 of Wollemia nobilis. Taxonomy (NCBI): domain Eukaryota; kingdom Viridiplantae; phylum Streptophyta; class Pinopsida; order Araucariales; family Araucariaceae; genus Wollemia; species Wollemia nobilis. The sequence goes on from JAQPPZ010001192.1 coordinate 3,054,070, forward strand.
TGAGATTCCTTCCTTGCAAATTGCATTACAAGAATTTATAGATAATAACACAACTATACAAGCACATCTTGATAAATTAATACTCCTTGATGAAAGGCACATCAACGCCTTGGAACATCTGCGAGTATATCAAGATCGAATCAAGCATGCTTACGAAGAAAAATTCCATCCTCATGAATTTTAAGTAGGGGATCTTGTGCTTAAAGAGAACTAACAAAATACCAATATATTGTCACATTTGAGAGATAAATTTTTGGCTAATTGGTTGGTTCCATACATTGTAAAGTAGAAGTTGGGTCCAGGAACGTATAGACTTTCTAACTTGAAAGGATAATTGGAACCAGAGCCATTGAACATAATACATCTAAAGGTATTTTATACATAATGTGAATTATAAATATGTATATATACATGGCTAAAAAAATGAAAAACATCAAAATATTTTATTTTCATGCATACCATATAGGCATTTTTTTAATACCATTCATTTACATTATATCATGTGGTAAAATTTGACAATGGCTAGTCCATCAAGTTTTTCCTGCCTTAATCAAGGGCACCTCACATCAAATATTACCATAAGCATCTATCATAATAATACATTGCTTCCTAAGCAAAGTCTTAATATTTTCAATCACTCAATCATGTCTAGTGTCTCAAGAAACCTCCATTAAAAATCAAACAATATTTAGATACAACAAGGTCATTATTGGTCAATCAAGTTTCCTCCTGGACACATCAAAACACATAAGAACATTGTGAAAATTGGGAATACAAAGTCAAAATTTGTTGTTTCCATAAGCAAAAGGTTTCCCATGCTCATCCAATTATGAGCATGGTCTAGAGTACTATAAATTTGGAAAAATGACAAGCTCCTCCTTCACCTCAAAAAAAAATCCCTTGCTCTTCATCAAATGGAGCAAGTATTCAAAAAAAATATCCCTTGCTCATTCACAAAATGATTAAGTACCCTAAAAAGCATTTCAAAGTAATAAGTTTCCCCAATTGCCCTTCCCAAAGTGGTAAATTTCAAAGAAAGAAAAATCCCCTCTGCTCCTCCTCAAAATGAGCAAAAAAAAAGAAATAAAAATCCCTTGCTCTTCATCAAAATGAGCAATCCCCCAAAAATCCAAAGCAATGAAGAAGGAAAGGAGCTTGAATCCCTAGAAATCTTAGTGTCTCAAAATCCATGGGGTGATCTCCATTATAGGTTAGATGGCATCAAGCTAGCTTGGCATGAAGTATCCTTATGTGAGGCATCAAATCTATCACATTAGCGACCTTCTTTTATACAGATCAATGGTCGCGTTTGGATGAGCTAATTTATTGGAAATTTTTTATAATTGGCTAGTTTTGACCTAGCTCATAATGGGAAATGAAAAATCACTACACACACAGTTGGCCCTTGAAAAGACCTGAAAACACTAGGACAACCTTAGCATCATAGAGATTTCCAAGATTGTAAGGTGAGTTTGTTAAAGTCACTAAATTGTCTAAGTCTTTGCAAAATATCCTACAAACAATACATTCACTACAACCATATCCATCGCATCATTACACATCATAATATCTATACAATACCATCTATCTATGCCCCTGATTAAGGAAAGAAAACAATGATGATCAAACTAAGTCTAACATACCAATCACCATAAAGCATAAAGCACTACACCATTCCATTATGCATCCATCAATAAAAACAAACACAAAACACAAAATTTAATAAAAAGCCATGTATATATAAGAGTGAGTTGAATAGTAAAAAATACCTGTAGGTTGTATACATCAGAGCATTGAGGTTCATAAGCAAAATATAAAAATATAAAAAGATGTAATAATGTACTACTAGCTAGTGCCACCATGACCCCTAGGAGATCCCTACATTGATGAAGCACCATGAGAGCTAGACGATCGATGAGTCTTATCGCTCACCTTGGTCTTCATTATAGCACTCAAAACTGATGAAGAAGGAGGAATAGGCAGAAAGATATCACACTCATACAAAGTGCTCTCCAACATCGCAATATACTCACCTTGTTTGTGGATGGTCCTTAAGTCCACACCTTGGCAAGCCAATCACTAAGAAATATGATCCCTAAGAGAGGTGATAGTAGCTACAACATCCCCCTCACCTGGTGTAGGCTATTCCCTATCCAACTCGCCCTACAAGTGAGTCACCTCACCATAGGGCCTTGAGATATTAGCATCTCAAATCATGACAACATCGGTACTAGATCCACCATGCAGATTTTCCATCAAAATTTGAAGTCAAATCACCTCACCCTAATATGAAGCCAACTTGTCCTTCAAATGAGTCACCTCTAGATCTAATATATCCCGCTCAACCTAGAGTATGTCCTATTCCTCTTCTATATGGTGAGGAGGAACATCCTCCTCTCCCTCACCAACCTCCTGCTCTCCCTCATCGCCCTCCTTGATACCCTCATACTCAACATCCACCTTAGGCTGTTGCACCTCAACGGTGGGTTTACCCCCAACACCACTGCCATGATGGTGTTTGGCCCACCTAGGAGCCTTATCTCTAGTCTCTACCTCATATCCACTAGCTACATCATCCATAGCCTAGCTCGATCTCCAAGGAGACTGCATTGCAAACCATGCATCATGATCTACAATAGTTCTTCATCATCCACATCACGTACCTTGATATTTGGATCGTTAGATGCATCATACATGGTCCAAATTTTAGGATTTAATGGTAGGCCTAACTCATCACCCCACTGCTTATAAATAATTAGTGCATCAGGAACATCTTGCACCAAACCAAACTATCATTGTACTCGATGGAACTGGATTTACTCCATCTCTTGAGTGTGGTTGTCCATCAGCCATCTCCCTCACCTGACTCGATGAAGCTCCACAACATCCCACTCCCAATCTAAGCCCCTCCATGGGTGCTAGTAGATCGCATCTCTAGTCAACCCACTAAGATTGTCCCTATAGCTAGAAGTCATAAATTCAATGTGAGTGGTAGAAGACTCCTCTCTAAGGCACCATCGATCAGTGCAAGAAGCAAGCGGATAACATGCACAAGTCAATCCTTCAGGATGACCCACACTGATATGCTTCTACGACCAAATCCGGAGCAATAAGCTATAGCTAAGACCCTTTCGACCCCACCTCTTCACCTCATAAAAATAACTATAAATTTGACATAGAAGAGTGGGAGCCCATGCCAACCTCTAGGGATCTAACATCATCTATGATACAATAGGTACTTAGTTCCATGGGATCCATGGGGAAACACCATGTTGCTCAATATATACATCTGAAAGGTAGGCACTACACCCAAATTCTTAGAATTGAACAAGTCAAGGTAGGTGATACCTCCCTTGATACAATCCACATCCCAAAGGTCTTTGAAGATGGTTCTAAGATCCTCCTACTTGTTTTGGTCTACACTCACTAGTGGACCCTCTACAAGAACTTGAAATATACGATAAACATCCTCCAATGTCAACTAGAGCAGAAAGGAGTGCCTCAAATTCCCTAATAATCGACAACTATCCACAACCATCTAGGCCCACTGCCTCTAAGAATCCCTAGTAATCAACTATGAGAGCCTTGCACACTTTCGAGATAGTGTGAGGCCATATATGTCTAGCATCAAGAAGCTTCACCTATAGCCAAAACAAGAAAGCAACATCAATGCATCAAGAAAGAAAAACAAAATAGAAACATGCATCAAATCAAAAAAAATATTCAACCTACCCCATGCATGATAGTAAATAAAAACAACAAACAAACAAAAACAACATTCGTTCTACACTAAACAATTGCATTGAAAACACAATAAAATATACAAGCATATCCAAAAAAAAATTCAACCTACCCCATTCATGGTAGTAAAAAAAAAATAAACAAACAAACAAAAACAAAACCATCCTACGCTACATTTCATTCAATAAACAAAAATAAATAATATATATTACCATCCCCACTTAATGATTTAAAAAAAAAACCAAAAAAAAAACAAAAACAAAAAGCAAAAATAAAATAAAAATCAAAAACATAAAAAAAAAACAAAATAGGCAAGCACCAAAAGCTTCAAACACCTACTTGCACATAGTGCACACCGGCTTCCACTCTAGTCAAGCCTCCACCTTCAGCACCACCCACATCACCTCCATCGCCACTACCCTCACCGACCTCCATGCCACTCATGGATCAAAGCAAATAAAAAAATTCTAGCTGGAAAAGAATAATGAATGAAAATGATAGCCCATCCTATTTATAACTGCTTTTTGCGGTGAAAATCATGCATCTACGGTTTGTAATGGAAAACACGCATCTACATTTTTTAATGTGCATAAAACCACAAACCCATGGTTTGTGACTAAAAATATGGACACACAATTCAGATACAACAGAACCACGTGCAATTGTTATTTGTATTGCATGGTTATTTGCTTAGGGTTTCAATTTAGCATTGGTTTATACATCTTTATTTGTAGGTGCTACTGATCCCCTTTGTTGGTTTCCACGTGTGTAGGTTATAGGTTGCAGAAGCTGCTAAAGTTGGAGTGGCCCTGCGTTGGATACCAAAGGCCATTCACCTTTTAAAGCTATGGCTGGAGATTGAAGAACATCGTACCTTGTTGAAGATTTGGAAGACCACGTCCATTGCACTAGATGAAGATTGTATCATACAGAGACATATACCTATTGTAACATTACTCCCAAGATACCTGGGACAATTCAAAATTTGTAAAAAATGTATCAAAAGAGATCAATATAAAGTAATTTTTGGCAATACTTATGTCTCTATGTGTTTTCATTTTAAGTGTTCAATTCTTCGGTTACACTCTCATAATTTTCTCTTACAATTGTAAGAAGTGCCCTAGCCTTTGCATAGTTGTTAGTTAAAGTTCTATATTATTCTAAGCAAGTGAGGAGAATTTTGCCTTCATTATTTTGAAAAATATCACCTACGTTGGATTTTTCTAGATTTTTTGGTAAACCAAAATTTTAGATATTTTCATTCTACCCTAGATCAAATTAGATCCTTTATTTTAATGTTACTATCATAAATGACTCTTCCATGTAAATTTAAATTCTATAACCATATTTTTACCATATTTTTCTCTACACTTGATACTTCTCACAATGAGCACTATATCTATAAATATTCTACAAGAGAGGAAATAATATGGTTCTAATCTTGGGCATGATTTTAAGAATTATTTTTAAATATTATATTATTTATTTCAAGCCATAAAATCTAATAAATAATGGTAGGTCCAATACAATACAAAATTTATAATACTTTATTTTATAAATAATTAATCCAACATTTCATCAACTCTTTCAATATTGGTAGAGCCACCCAATATATTTTCATGTTTTTGAAAAAGTAACTCCAAATGATGTTAGTAAATGGAAAATGAAGAATTAAATGGTCTAATATTTATAAATCCTTCCCACACAAAGCATGTATGAAAGGTCCATGCTATCTTATTCTTTGTAAACTCTCTCTTGTAAGAATCTTACATTGAATGCCAAATAAGGAGTGTTGAGGCCTTAGGGAGAGGCTCTAATAACCAAGAATTCGTTCAAGAAAAATATTTGAGATTAGGATGTTTTCATTGCTATAAATACTTATGTCCCAACTTGACCAAGTATATACCATCTTTTGATAGATTTAAACCAGCTCATCCTTTCATGTAAAAATTGAAAAATAAAACTCTTGAAGCATATTTTTTAGGTCATCTGCAATTTGTTTGAGTTCCTCGTGTTCAACCAACTTACTAATAGAAAATCATATTTTTGGGTTGTTACTAATATTAATAGTCTTTTACCTTTGAATTTTTACAAACAAGTAATGCTCGAGCTAATGATTACCATTTTCAGTTAAAGATAAGAGGATAAGGCTTCAACTAAGCATCAAACCAAATATATGCATAATTCCCTTCATTGATTGACCATATAATACGTTTCTTTATCAATTTTAAACTATATAATATGAAGTTCCATGTTGATTATACTTTAGAAAGGGTTCTTTTCCTAAATAATTTTATTGTATCAAGAGAACCTATATATTTTTCAAGTAATATTTTTACCCAATTCTTTCCTTGATATCTACATAATCTCCACTTCAACTTTTCCCCTAAGCCCAAACTCATAAACCTAAAATTACATAAGTTTGTCCTCCAATATTCATTCCTTAGTAGATCCTATCCCACTTATAAAAATAAAACCTAAATTTATCCTTGCATCCATTCTAGAGAAAGTCTCTTTGATTTTTATCAATTTCTAATGCTATACCTATTGGAAATCTTGAAAGTGTCATCATATAAATAGGGATGGATTCCAACATACTCTTGATGAGTTTTAGATTTTCTACCATGGTTAAGAACTCACCTTTCCAACCTACCAAAAAAAAATTCATTCAATCCAAACAAGAGAAGCAAAGTTCCTTTTTATTTTCTTTATGATTCAAAGGAATACCAAAGGAGGTTGATGAAAATTTTCAATTTTAAACCTTAAAATATCTATGATAATTCATTGAAAATCTAAGGCAATGTTAAAAAAATCCTAAATTTTGTAGCATTAATCAATTTTCTAGTAACATTATCATGGAATAATAATATTTATTTAAATCCCATGGTCTCATATACTAAGGGATGACCTAAAATAAAATTATCATCACCAAATTGGAGATGCAATTCAAAGGGATCATATTTTACAATTTGAATGTCTTTGATTTTTCCTTCTATTTTTACCTTTTAGAAAGTTCTCCCTAATGTCTCTACAATAATAATCAATAGATAAGGAGATAGTGAATCACCTTAGTATATTCCACAAGATGAGTTAAACTAACCAATAGGAGAAGCATTGCTCAAAAGAGAATATTTTGCAATGTCTCTTGAAAATGTTTGGGCCACCATAAAGAGATGGTCAAACACTTGGATTACTCATGGTATGATGGGGTGGTAAGAGTGGGGAACGTGGAGTTCAAAATTAATATCCCTCTTATTGCAAATTTTACTGGATTAATAGTGGATGGATGTGTGCATAATTGAAAAATCATTTCCTAGTGAAGGAAGCTCAATTATTTCTAGAGGAGGAAGAGGTATTAATGAGAATTTTAGAATATCTATAAGCAAATTTTGTTGAAGGTGTCATGGGATCGAGTAGCTTTGGTTATAATGTAATATTTTACTCTTGAAGAGAATTAGGAGATGTTGCACATTTATCATTTTATGTTTTTGAACCATCTTCACCATAAGATAAAAATGAATATCCCATCCTTTCTATTCTAATAACTAGCCAAAATGGTTAATCAGGTGAAAAAAGGAACGACCCTAGATCCTATTCATCAAGGTTTATTGAAAATAATTTTTTATTATGTGGTTAAAGCTAGAGTTCTAGATGACAAGGATATCTTGAAGTCTCTAAATAGGGCTCCTCCTATCATTATGGAATACCCTGATTCCTCAATTTTAGATCATTCAAACTCTACAAGCTAGAACACGAATGCTATCTAGATGATGGAGGAAACTGCAACAGTGGTCGACTCAATCGAAAAAGGATTTAAAGGAAGTGAATATGGAGCGAGAAGATCCAATATATTTAAAAGCCTTGGAAAATCTCCAATTATCATTTCTAATTCAGACTCTAAATAATATCTTTCACCCTCTAAGAAGGTAAAAATCATGCTTAGGGTTGGTAGCAATTGTAAGGCTTTGATTCCTCAGGTTCATATTGGAGGTTTAGCTCCTAAATATCTTAAGGAGAATCTAAAAAAACTTTAAAAATCCATCATTCCATGCAGATAACCATAGCATACACATAACAAATCCTCGCTCTTATGGGTTGGCAGGCCTAGGATATTAATGAACATAAGGTCGACAATGATGCTAGTCCTAGTGGTACCAAGTAGCAACCCCTTTCGTTGGATTTTGGTTTCTCTCTGGATGTTTTTTTGGTGTCTCTATCCTCTAGATCTTCTATGTATGCATTGATTAATCATTTGTATCATTTTATATCTTCCTAGGGTTGGTTTATGGTTTTTGGCTTCATTCCCATTCTAGATTCTAGTTTTTGGAGATGGTTAGTTGTAAAGGTTGTAAATGTTTTAATTGTATACTCTTGTTATTGCCTACATTCGAGTGATAATTAAAACTTATTTGTAAAAGGTTTGTATATCCTTTAAAAACTCCATTGTCCATAAAATTAATAAAAATAACAATTAATCCATTAACAAAAACTATAATAACAATCAAACACATTGAGAATATCTTGTAGAAAACTTTAGGAAACACTATCATATGCTTTGTTCATATCTAATTTCATAAGCATACCTAGTCTTTTCATGGAATTAATAGAATGGATGACCACCTATATAATGATTATACCATCAAAAAAATTATCATAAAAAAAACATTGTTCCTTTAAGATAACATAATCTAGAATGCCTTTCAACATATTTGCCATAATTTTTTAAATGATCTTATAAATCATGTAGAGACAAAAATGCAATACCAAATAACAAGATATAGATTGAACTCAAAAATATAATATTGCATAATTAATAATTTTTATTAATGGGGGGAGCCTCAAAACTCCATTGTTACAATAAAGAATCTTTGAAATATTTGATACAAATATACACAATGCTAGGGTTCTCTGAAACCCTAGCTACGATGTTGGTGGTGTCTTTAGAATGTGTCCTTGCTTCCAATATATGTGAGTGGACTTGTATTATCAACTATTGGGTCACTCCAATTTAAGTAGCTACATAATGCTAATGTAACACTTCTATATCTGCACACAAGAAAAAATCAAATGGGTTAGTAGCAACTATGAGGGCTCCACAATGTGAGGCCCTCTATAATCAATACAAAAATCCTAGCTATAAGATGAAAATAGGATGAACAAAAACTAGAAATGCATGGAATGAAATAACAATAAAAATATTTACCTTGAGATGCTTGCTATTTTTTGATATGTGATGTTTGTTGCAGTAAATCAATGCGGTGATGCCCTAGCATTTCTCGAGGGCTAGGGGAACTACAAAACTCTGGTGTAAAATACGTGTGGATGCTCAACAACAATAGAAAATACATTTGGATAATTGGGAATGGTGGATGGTGCCCAAAAGTACTTGGAAGTAGATGAGAAACACTCAGAGGTGTTTGATAGTAATAGAGAGTGCTCAAAGGTTTTCGGGAGCTAAGGTGAAGGTCTATAGAAGCATATCTGGCTAGGCGAGAGAGGTGGTGATGGATGTGGGGGTTATGGCGAGTGAGGATGAAATGCAAGAGTTCTTGGATACTCTAGGAAACTTGGGGAAAAACTTCAATTTAGGATTCAGGGGTTGACCCATCAAAATAGCTCCTATTAATAATCCACATTAGGGTATGTTAGGGTTTGAGCGACACGGATTGTGTGGCTCAGATTAAAACATAAGGGTGGATATTAATTTTGGGTATGTGGCATGAATTGGCATGGATGGATGTTTAGGATTAAGTTAAATCAAATGGTTGGGATTTATTCATATATATAATATTTATATTTATTAAATATATAAAATATAATATTAAAAAATTAATATTAAACATATATTTAATAAATATGACTAAATATATAAATAAATGGGTAATATGGTGGAAAGACCTGGATAGGTGACAAGTGGCTAGGTTTTGGTATCTACAAATGTCCCTTTTTGTACTACATTGTGTGAAACACAATGTAGTGCAAACATAAGATACCTTTTTTTGTCTAGTTGCAGAAGCAAATTTCTCTTGGGATGAAAAATGATCTTGAAGATAAAAGAATTAAAGAATTAGGATTTGCATAGCTTACCCCCTCAATTTGTGAATGAGTTTGCGGATGAATCTCATGAGCCAATTGAAAATTTTGTGCAAATGAATGGTGGATGATATGAATTATGTAAATGTGATACCGTTTTTGCCCCAATGGTGGGAAGAGGATTGGTGAAAAATGTGAAATGATGTGTTTGTTTTTGCCCCAAAAAATGAAGGGTTTTGTGAAAAATATGATGAAAAATGTATCTTATTTTGCCCCAACAGATGAAGGGTTTTTGTGAAAAATATGATGAAATATGTGTCTGTTTTTGCCCCAACAAATGAAGGGATTTTTGCCAAGTATAAAGGTCATGATCATGTAAGATGTATCTCATTGTGGGAAATTCAAAACCAAATATGGTTGCCTCATATTTTGGGTGAGTCGATGTTGTTGAAGAATGTGCCTTCCGCTGTCATTAATATGCAAATAGGAAAATGCAAAGAGAAATAAAAGAGTCAAATTTGGAGGGCCTAATAGTGACTGTTGAATAATTTCCACGAGTGGAATCAATTATCCTAGCTTGTGCCTATCTCTTTTATGACTATCAGGGAATTGTGAAATGATGAAATGTGAGTTTGTCCATGTTTTAAGCCCCATGAACAATGCCATCAATGACATCTTTTGAGAAAATTGGTCTTGGCATAGTTTCACTCTAAAAATGAGGTACCAAAAATGATTTTGTTTTTGAACAAGGAGATAGTGGATGATGAAAAATACCAAGTGTCCTTATGGTAGGTTATTCATATTATTGAATTGCATGGATGCAAATCGCTGCAATCGCCAAGTATATAGAATAAACTACTAGATACAAGGTTCACTTAAAGTTGTTTGAACTTGGAAAATATGCAAATGATGTTGATGATGTAAAAATTATGTATTAATGATGAAAATGCTTATTATGGTTGTTTTGTGATATTTGGACCATTTTGGAGTGTTGTTGTAACTTGTTAAGCGGATTTGCAATGTGTGGTCACAAACGAATATTATGCATCCAAACAAGTTGGAATCTTCACAAAACTTGATGAAATGATGAAATAGATGCATGTATGCAATATGAAGTGATTTGGTGGGGATAAGCCACTATTTTGTAAAAAAATATTCTTTTATCAAAATTGATGTCAAATTCCAATTGGTGCTTTTAGCAAGTGCAGATGCTTACCGTTGTTTGGGCATTTTGCAAACACCCTAGTGCACCTCAGTACACCAAGAAATGCCCATGGGCATCTCAAGGTGCCTAAAGTAGATATAAATATATGGTAAGATGAGAAATGAAGCTCATTTGTGTATTTGTGAAATTGAGAAGCTGTGTCTGGGAGATTTGGGTGGAGTGGAGTGTAGTGAGGTGAAGTGAATTTGGTGCGGAAGCTATGGTGGTGGAAGGAGAGAAGGTAGGGACTAGAGTTGGAATATGAGCAACTAAGGTAATGTCCTTTGTGCAAAAATTTTATGTTTTTTGTATTTTTTTGTTAATCATAAACTTTTTTTGTTGTGTTACAACATATGATTTTGGATGCTTGACAATGGTTCTCACCATATATTCTTGGGATGAGGAAGGCAATGGTGGAGGAGTATTGGGAGCTTCTGGGTGCTATGGGGCTAGTGGAGGTAGCTTGGATGAACATGATTAATGCATATGAGGAGTACCTCTCTGGATTTTCAAAGAGGTGGGATCCAGCTAATGAAACTTTTCATCTCCCAAAGAGAGAGGTGACCCTTACACTTGAGGATGTATACCACATCCTCAAGGTGCCAATGGAGGGGGTGCACATCAAGGTTGGACATGATTAGGATACGGAGATGAATAATATGTTTGGTGATGGTTGGTGGGGTGTGAAGGTGCCCTCTGTGCTTTGGTCATGTTCATGTTGACCAAAATTGTGGCCTCAAACAGTACTAGGTGTAGGTTCCCTTGGAATCTAATTAGATTAGTGAGTGATATGTTCACTATGCAGCAAGTGTATACATGGGCTGCTACCTTATTAGCATAGGCATACCAAGAGCTCTATGAGTTGATATGGTGGGGGATGAAGGGATTAGGGTGGAGCTTGCTATTGTAGTGTTGGGGATGGGAGAACTTTAGTATGGCTCAACCAAAAGGCTTACCAGTGGTAGGCTTGGATAGGGAGTAACTCTACATGAGGATATGGGTGGTGGCTAAGGAGGTACATTCAAGTTAGCCTGTGCGTATGATCTAGTGGTATCAGGATGTGTGGGTTGGATTAACATCCACCCAAGTGATACGGAGGCCATGGTGGGATAGTAGGTGGATTGGATATGAAGATCATCTACGAGAGGTGTGGTAGGATAGGTGGATGGTTGGGAGATATCGAAGTGAGACTGAGTATTTTTAGTTCTCACAAGTACTATGACAGTTTGGCTTGAGACAAGGGATTCCATAGGATTTAGTGCTCTATAGGAGGCATCATGAGGAGATAGTACTACCATGTATGGATCCATGGAGGGTGGCCTATGATGATGATGAGGAGATATATCTCTTGGATGTGGACAATGTGCGTACTATTTTAGAGTATGAAGCATGGTTTGCTACATAGCCACCATGGGCACCGACTCTAGTAGCAGTTGGTGGAGATGGGAATGAGGTAGACGAGACTCATGAGGCTCCTAAGTGATAGAGGCACCTTCGATCAGATAGTAAAAGGAGGATGAAGGGTATGATGAGGTAGGATATAAAGAGTGGAAGAGAAAACGAATATGGGGATGATGTGGAGGAGACTCCAGATGGACCTCTAGATCAAAGCAAGGAGTATTGGGTGAGGCTAGAGCAGTAGGTAGAAGAGTGAGATGCAATGGTGATGGATCGATATGAGAGGATCGTGAGGCTCCAGGTAGAGTTGTTAGAGAGGGAGAATCGACATAAAATAGATATAGCACACCTTTAGTCTTAACATATGTATATCGAGGCATTTGAGGATAGGTTGATGGAGCATAATATTCCACTTTGTGATCCTCCAACCTCATATGTATTTGAGGTTGTTGGGCATAGCAATTCTAGGCATAACTCTAGATCTAGAGATCCTTCTAGGTCATAGGGTTCCTCTTGGAGGGTGTAGCTAGTGCTTAGATGTACTTTTTGTATATGAGCCTTGGTGCTCCATAGTATGTGCTCTTTTGATACTCATTGTACATGTGATATTTATACATATATATACATGGCTTTTACCTTTTTGTGTTATATATTTGTGTGAATGCTTTTGTGGAATGCATGTTTATATGGATTATGAATGCATATGATATGTTATGGATGATTAATGCAAGTGGGAATGTATGGATGATTAATGCAAGGTATGGAATGTAGATTTTCTAATGATCATTTATAGTTTAGATCTTGCTTGGCCCGTTTCTAGCATTGTTGTTTAATCAGGGGCACCAAAATTGGTGGTATGTGGGGTGAATGACTCATGAAGTGACATGGATTTTGATATGGAAGAAGACATGGATGTTGATATGGAAGAAGATATGGATGTTGATGTGAAACACTGACTATTTTTTAGAGACTTAGACATACTAGTGGTATCAAACAAACTCACTAAAACTACCTAATCTCTCTAGGACCAAATGTGTGTGCAATAAACTCATTACCGAATCAAGAGCATGGTAATGACTCAAGGTAATCAAGAACCAATGTGTGTGCAAGTGATTTCATTAATTCATCTTGAGTAAAATGGTTAAACCTATTATGGATGAAGCCAAGAAGCTAGCTTGTTTGTATGTGTGGTCAAAGGTATCTTTAAAAGAGACGTGTTGCCATGCATGAGCGTACTCCACTACCAGTCAAGCTTCTATAGCTTCGGTGGAGGCTAAATCCATAGTCCAAGGGTTTTATCTCTTAAGTTTTAGGATGACTACTTAATCATCTAACTGGAAATGTAGTACAATCCTTACAACTCAATGATCAGTGGTGTGTGATGTAAATGTTTTAGAGCTTTGGGGAATCATATTCTCAACCTAAGTGTAATGAGAATTGTACCCTATCCTTACTACTCTGACTTTTTAATTTGGAGGCAATTGTGATAGTGGTGAAAACCACTATTTTGTGGACTATGTTGCATGATTGGACTAGCAAGGATGACCCTTTTCACTTTGATATTTATACCAAATATGGTGTTATCCCTCTTTGACACAATATTTTTTTAATATGTGAAATTGTGTTTGATTCAAGAATATTTTGGATTCAATTCCTAGAACTCAATATTTTCTTAGTGAAGATGTGTAATGGTCCTAAAAGGAACTCGACATGTATTTGAAGTTTGCTTAACACACTAGAAGTGGTTAAGTGATCAAAAACACTTTAGGAATTATGGACATCTAAATTTTCTAAATGGAAATTTGATTTGGTGGAATTGTGTAGATGATGTTGTGAAGGTGACCCTTATTAAGGCAACATGACTTTATTGGACCAATTCAAAACCTTGAAATTAATAAATGGTCCCTAGTATGAAATGTGAACTGTGAATGAAATGCAAAATTTCCAAATGAAATTTATGAAAATACAATGTTTTTGAATGAAATGTGTTCAAATGCAATGTATGCAAATTGTTTTGGAATGAAATGTATGCAAGTGTAGTGCAATGTATTTGTGTATTAGCCATGTATGTATATATATATATATATATATTATGCATAGAATGCTCTCAAGTGTATAACATTAAATGGTTTGGGTTCTTCCTCTCCCTCTACATTGGTAAGCCTATAAGTACCATTACCAAATCTTTGTGTAACAATGTATGGACCTAACCAATTAGCTACAAATTTATCATGAAGATGCAGTAGCACATTGGTGTTCTACTGATTCTCTTTAAGGATAATATATCCTACTTGGAATTCATGTAGATGAACTTTGGTGTTGTAAGCACACTTTAGTCAGTCTTTATAAACTCGTAAATGCTCTAAATAATTCACTTATCTCTCATCATGAAGTGTGAGTTGGTCAAGATGTGCTTGCCTAGTGGTGTTGTCATCTATGGATTCTTACAAATAAATTCACAAGGAAGGTATCTCAAGCTCGAGAGACATGATTGCTTCATATTTATAGACCAATGAAAATGGCGTTGCCCCTATAGGCATGCGTATTCTTGTTCGATAAGACCATAATGGAATTTGTGTATGCTAATCTCTATTATTTTCCTTAACAAGTTTCTTGAGAATAGCAATTAAGGTCTTATTGGAAGCTTCAACTTATCCATTTTCTTGTGGATAATAAGGAGTTGAGAACTTGTGTTGAATATTATATTTCTCGCAAAGTGCTTGAACATCCTTATTCTTGAAAGACTTGCCACTATCAAAGATGATTTTCAAGGGGATACCAAAACAACAAATGATATGGTGAAGTATAAACTCCATAATTTTAGGTCCATTCGTACTGGTTAGAGGAATTGTCTCAATCCACTTTGTGAAGTATTTAGAGGTTGTGATGATGAATGTATGTTATCCTGAGGAAGGAGGTGATATTTTTCCAATTAGATCTAGATCCCATTGTGAAAAGAGCCAAATGCTTTGAATATGTTTTAAAGCTTGTGATGGTACATGAGTTAAATTAGCATGTTCTTGACATTTTTTACAATGTTTAACATAAGTGCAACAGTCACGTTCCATTGTGGACTAATAATAATACATGCATAAAATACACTTTGCAATGGCCATTGCACTAAAATGACCACCACAAGTACCATCATGGGATTCAGCTATGGATATTTGTACCTCACTATACTCGAGACAATAAAGGCAAACTTTGTCATAACCACATTTGTATAACACGTCCCCCAAGAGAACAAAATAGGCTACTTTTTGCTTGAATGTGCGTTTAGCAGTTCGATACAGGTTAGATGGGAGTGTTCCAAACTTGAGAAAGGCTACTATTTGGCTTGACCAAGGCTCATATGGATTTGACTAGATGCAAATATCCTTTTCATCTTTAGACTTATCATAGACATTTGCAGATTTAGAGATCATTGAAATTATAAGGGTTGTACCTCTCCAAAGGAGTCTTTTGGAATCAATCATCCAAGGGAGGCCATCACATCTACAAATATATTAGTCAAACATGGCAAACTATTGATTTCATACCAATCAAAATTAGATAGCATTTTAATTTCTAGTTCATGGTAAAATTTAATGATAGGTTCTTTGCATTAGTATTTTTTTTTATTTGCTTAAAGACAAGTTGAGAATCACCAAATATTCTATTACACTTAATGCTCATAGATATAGTTGATTGAAGATCTAGGATTAAGGATTCATACTCTATTGTATTGTTTGTGTATTAAAAGTTAAGTTTGAATGATAAGGGGATAGGTACCCCCTAGGGTGTATGAAACATGACTCCAGCACCTTGACCTTTCATGCACTTAGAGCCATCAAAGAATAGTGTGATATCGACATCTTCCTCCGGAATGATATCAAAAACAAATACCGAATCATTTGGAAGCTCAATAATCAAAGTATGATCACTAGGTAGTGGATCTTCCTCAAGTTGATTAGCTATTACCTGACCTTTAATGGATTTTTGGATAATGAATTCAAGGTCAAATTCAATAAGGAGCATTATCCATTTAGCGGTGTGGGTGTTATTGTAAGTGTAAGACATCATATAACACAAAGGATTTTCTCTAGCTATGACATATGTTGTGTGACTAAGCATGTAATGTCAAATTTTCTTAGTGGTAAAAACCATTGCTAAGCATAATTTTTCTACATAAGTATATCTAGTTTCATAGCTTACCAATGTTCAACTAATGTAATAGATAACTTGATCTCAATTTTCTTAATTCTTCTATGCAATAATTGTCCCTAATGCAAAGTTTATTGCTGAGATATAAAGATAGAATGGGACCCTTGAATGAGGAGGAGCTAATATTGGTGGAGAGGCTAGGTATTACTTAATTTCATAAAAGGATTTCTGAAACTCATCTGTCCAAGAAAATGGTACCCCCTTTTGCAGTAGGTTATTGAATGGTCTACGTTTGTCAAAAATTTGTGCAATGAAATAACGAATCGATTGAATATTTCCTTGTAAACTACGTAATTCCTTTAATTTAGTTGGGGGAGGCATCTCCATGATGGTCTTGACCTTGTTTGGGTCCACCTCAATGCCTCTTTTGGAGATAATGAATCCTATAAGTTTGCCCAAGGTAACACCAAAGACACATTTCTTAGGATTCAAACTTACATTATGCTCTAGAAGTCAGTTAAAAACTTTCTCCAATATACCGATGTGATCTTGTCAAGTTTTAGATTTAGCCAATAGATCATCCACATAATCTTTGATAATCTTATGCATGTAATCATGGAAAATGTATGTCATGGCACGTTGATAATGGGTACCATGTTTGAAAGCCACTTAGGATAGTCAATAGGAACTGTGAAGTTCACATCTAAGAGTTTTTGAAGCTCTATTTTTACCAAGAGGGCCACGGTAGGATGCATCCTCCTAAGTTTTTTTTTTATATACTTAGCATCAGGATTTAAGGTGAGATTATGGACAACCAAGTTAGGGTCAAGACCAGACATGTTCTTATAGGACCATGCAAATATGCCATTTTTACTCTTGAGGATAGAAATTAATTGCTCTTGTTCATCATTGGATAAGCTTTTTCCAAGCTTGACAATTTGTGGATTATCGACATTTGAACTAAGGTTCACATTGATAGTATCTTCAATGGACATGTGGGAACCTTACTCAAGTTAATGGGGCATAGGGATCACATAAATATCATCTAAAATGTCATCAAAATCTTATGACTTAACCTCATCTATGTCTTCCTAGAAAACCTCAGAATCCAAAGGTGAAGGTGAAGGTGAAGGTGGAGGGGATGGAGGAATGTAGTTGGTGGAAGCCCTTAATAATTCCTCGGACAAGACAAACTCAAAAAAATTATGGAGGTGAGGAAATTTATTCTATATCGATAAGTCTTATATCAATTGGAAATGGTTTATCCATATCATATGGATTACAGAGTGGAGTGAATAAATCAACAGGATTCATGTTGATTTATGGGAAAAGTGGATAAGGTTTGATGGAATGGATGGAACCCAAGAACAGGTGCTAGGAGCTTGGTAAACCTAGACAGTAGCAAGAAACATAAATAAATGCATTTGACTAAATGATATATACATGCAATGCAGAGAAAGAAAATATTTTTGTTGATTTTTTTTATTCTTTTATTTTTTTGTGATTTTTTTGTAATGGTGAAAACAACTGCTTTTGTTTTATTTTTTGGATATTTTTGGTAGTAGTAAAAACCACTATTTTTTATGTTATGTACATATGTTACAAGTTTGTCTTATGAAATGGATTAATGAGATGGAGGTGGTGGTTCACCAATAGGGGGAGCTCGCTCTTGTGGAAGAAGCAAGCAAAATATGGGCTCATGGATGGAGAATATTCTGAGATAAAACTCATCATTTTTGGTATGGAGAATGATGGGATTTGATTTCTCTTTAGATTCATCTGAAATTATCGACATGAGTTCAAATTATTCATAGATTTCATCATTTGAGTCATTGGGATGGAGGGCTTATTCTCCTAAATTTAGATCAAGTCTTTGAAATGCTTATTCAAGAGAAGAGATGGTGGAAAGTTGGTGATAACCTAGACCTGAACGGTCATGCACTTCTTGATATGGAATATCAATAGGCTATAGCACTCCTTGTTAATGCAATCCTAGGTCATAACCTTACCAATTAACTATGTAAAAAAAGCGAGATAGAAATACCGACATGTTTGGAATGTTGGCAAGTGCGATTTCCTTGGGTTCCTCTAGGGGAGCTAGATTTGATGAAGAATCAATATCTCTTTATACAAAATTTATGCTATTAGGAGTTGAAACCATGTCACATACTGCTCATATGGATAAAGGTGGGTCATGTAGGTAACTGAAATCCTTAGCATTAGGAATTGTGAGTGGCATGACGATGATGTCTTAGACCATATATTCACCAATACCTATATTAGTGGGGTGGACCTCGACTTGGGATGATGTGGAAGGACCATAACTATAATGGCTCAAGGAATGGTGGAGATGAAGATGTCTCACAATCCATCAAATAGACCTATGAAACCTTAGTTTATGGTGATGGATCGGATTGGGGAGGTTGCTAAATGGATGATGATGATGTGGAAGGT
Organism: Wollemia nobilis; assembly: GCA_028583015.1. Classification (NCBI taxonomy): domain Eukaryota; kingdom Viridiplantae; phylum Streptophyta; class Pinopsida; order Araucariales; family Araucariaceae; genus Wollemia; species Wollemia nobilis. The sequence goes on from JAQPPZ010001192.1 coordinate 3,073,043, forward strand.
AAGATTTGGATTGACTTTGACCACATGTGCATGTAGTCAATAATGAGGATGATGGGGAATTGATGATAAGGGAGTGCTTAGGAATGGGAGCCTTTGATGAAGAAATGGACAGATTGGTAGATGGGTTGGTTGATGGTTATAGAAAAATGTGATTTTAAGGAAGCATGGATTCATACAGATTTAATATGAAATTATAATACTTAAACAACTTGACATCTGCCAGTATGCAATGTACCTATCCCTCATAAATGTACTTTAAGCATTGGTGTAGTATTGAAGGGATGCATATCATCTCCCTCATCCAAGGTCTTCCAAGGAGTACATTGTATGCCATGGATCCTTCCAATATGTGGAACATAGTGTGCAACATTTTGACCCCTACTTCAATGGGCAAAACAACAATACCAACTATGGAACACAAAGCATCGTTGAATGCTTTTAGGGTGAATGTTGAATTGGTGATATGATATGGAGGAATATTTAAATGATGAAGGGTAGATGTTGTTATGATATTGATGGAGGAACTTGTATCAATTAGAACTCTTTTAAACAACTTCTTGTCAATTAGATCCATGATGTGAAATGGATGATCTACTAATTCTGATGAGATTGGCTTAATATCAAAATGTAATGGAAGCCTCCATGCATGTTTGAATGCTCCCTAAAAATTTGTTTAAGGCATTGGAATATTGATATTGTAATTCAATAGATTTTAAAATGTCCATCAATGCCTCACGATGTGGGGGATATTGTTGAGTTAACTCATAAATTGATAATTTGGTAGAAGCCATGTTTAGACTTGTGGTTAATCGGTTACTCAATGAGATGATTAGTCATGGTGGATGATTTATGGGTGGAATTGGGGTATTTAATTGACCGGGAATGTGGATTTGTGATGAAGGATTGGAGGAAATTTGAATGGGAGGTGATGTGGAAAATTGTGATACACTTTCTTGAGGTTGTTGCCTTGCATTCTATTGATTGTTTCATTGACCTCTAGTAACCACATGGATAGCCTCTACAAACCCTTGGTATTTTTGGACGTGGTTAACTTGATTAGGAGGAGTCTTAGTATTAGATCCTCCCATATTTGGTTGTACCTCCTCATGGTGAGGAAGTGGTGTTTGAAAAATACCAAGGTTTTGGTTCTATTGAGTAAGGGAGTTGTCAAGCTTGATGGCCTCCAAGTCAATTAGGTCTTGAATGATATCTTTGAAAACATGGCAATTATTAATATCATACCCATTTTGCCTATGATAAGGAAAAATAAATATTCCCAATAATTTTTTCCACGTTTACTGGGATCATCTGGTCTTATTTCAAGAAAAGCAAGTTTTTTACGTCATATAACCTTTGCAAAAAGAAATCATATAACTCAGCCAAGGGGGTGTATTGGTGATTCTATCGGATAAACTATAACTAGGGATGATTTTCTACAGCTGGCACTATGTTTTGCATGGCTTTATTTACCAAGGGTATCGCATGATAAGAAATTTGTTGCGGTGACTATTGCACTGATTTTTATTGAGCCATTACCAGCTGGCTCATGACCACTTGATTAACATGATTAGGTTGGTTTGCTGGAGTGGCCTATGTTGATTTTGATTGGCCAAAATAATTGCTTTTATATTGGCCCTTATTTTTCCATTCCTTTTTCTCAGGCTTAAGTATGCCCTCTTGGATTTTTATTTCCTCGATGACACTAGCATGTGTTATAGCTTCTTCAAATGAATGATAAGTCTATAATTAAAGCATCCAAGAGATAGGTTTTACAAAACTCTTGGTGAATAGTTTGATAATCTCTTCGATTGGTAGGGTGAATGGCAACTTGGTAATGAAAACCCCCAAATGGTTTCCAAAATCATAGATAGACTCATTGTCATGTTATGTTAAATTATAGACATAAGACAATGAGACTTTATTTCTAATATTTAGGATGAAATGCTCAAAAAAATGGTCAACCAATTGTTCAAAAGTATAAATACTATGATTGGGAAATTTTTTGTACCACTCTATAGCATCTCCTCCTAATGTTTAAGGAAATATTCTGAGCATGAGAGCATTGTCATTTTGGATTCTAAAACATGAGAGTCTAAATGTGCTTACGTGCTCTTTGATATCCTTAGTTCCCTTGAATTTGTCAAACTTAGGCACCATGAAATCTTTTGGATATGACAGTGATGGTACTGAAGGATGAATAGGTTGGTTGATCAATTGACATAAGGTTGGATTTTGGTTTATCAAACCAAGAGTATGTTGTATCAATTGATCTATTTGTTGTTGCATAGCCTTAATTTGAGGGTCTTCCCCAAGAATGTGGAATACCTAAATTACCTAATGATTTTGAGGTGAGGTGGAAAAATTTTGTGGGGTAACCAAATTATGATGGGATTGGTGATGATGACTAGGTGAATGTGATGGAAATTTATGAATGGGATAATGATGATGAATAGATGGAGAATTTTAGAATGGGTTCGATGCATGAGGATTATGGATGGGTTGGCTAATGGGAATATGATGGGTATTGGTATGGCTTGGTGGAGGAACATGGATAGAAACCATAGAATACTATGGTTTCCATGATGGACCCTGGTTAATGAGGACAGTATGAGTAGATTTTGATAAAGGCATGGCTTGTACTTTTTGTTGAGCATTTTGATGATGCTCAAGCAATTTGTTAAAATTTTCCCATGCTTCATTAATATCTCTATAAAAAATAGAGGGTATGGAATCAGATGGTATGGAATATATGGCTGGGGAATAAGTTACACTTGGTATGGTAACTTGGGAGGCTGGGACTTGTGAAACAGCATTAACATGTGCTTCATACAAGGGGTTAGTGTATGTGGATGTGTATGAAGTGCTAGGAGCACATGAGATTTAGGGAATGGACATATGAGATGAAGGTGTAACTGATGCCTCGATAAGAGGGTTAGTGTACACTTGGGTAAAGCTATATGGTGGTTGGGAATAAAAAAATTCCTACTATAAAGTAAGATCTTGTCTAGGTAATTTTGGGGACTGACTCTAAGACATACTTAGAAGACTTCATAAGAGCTTCTACTCATACCATATCTATGTGGGTAATATGGTGATCAATGGTTGGTGAGGTTGAATCTATTTAGGGAACAACCATATGGAAGGTTGTGGGTGATAAGGAATGTGAGGGACCTATAGAAAAAAAAATTTGTATCACATTTATGGAATCTACCAAAAAAGTGGTGGGGAAGGTGGATGAAGGTTCCATTGAATTGTATTGATTTAATGCTTTATTTTGTTTTTTTGTTAATACAATAAGAAATTAAACCAAAACATATATTATGCAGTAAAATAAAATATAAAACTAAAATTTCACAAGAAAAGTAACAATCAATTCCAAGTTTATTCAACAAGTGTGTCTTACCTCATTCATTGATTATCTCATTTTAATGTGAATTCATTTTTTAGATTTTGACTTCGCGTGTTTTGATGTGCTAATATGAATTAAATGGGGTGAATCCTATGGCTTGGATGGGTCAACAAGATTATTACTGGTGATGAAATCTAGAAATTTTTCTCTGGGGTGATCTAAAGTTTCTAAGGACAGAGTTTGGTAGATGGAGATGAAAGCCACCATCACCAAATATCAAGCAATGACTAGTGATGAAATATAGCCACTACGATTAAATGTGAATTGTGAATTGTGTGATTATTTTTAAAGTTTCTAGTTCTCTATTGTGTACATACAATGTTAAAAAAATAACTAATTTCGATAATCTAAATCAGAATCCACTATTCAGAATACCAATTTTCCAAAGGATGTAAAGTACACTGCTTAAGACCTACTCTAGATAGTTGGTGGGTTCATCTACTCCTCCGTATTGAATCACCCAAGTATGAGGATACTTTTGGTATGTGAACAATGTTCCTATTTAGACCTACAAAACTAGAAATCTCTAACCCTAGGATGTAAACTAATGAATGCACTTAACAGTTCAAACGCAAGCAATAATGTAGAACACAAGAAAATTGGAAAACCTTAAGCAAAAAATATTTGGATGAATGCAGTTAATGTCTAAAATACAACTAAAATGATTTTTTTTAACCATATTTATTAATTATGTTCATTTTAATCCCAAAATCTGAAAAAAAAAAAAAGACATAAAAGTGCCAAAAAATGAAAAGTTAGAATTTGATAATAAACTTACCCAGAAGCCTATGTTTCCGCTCTAACTCTTTGTAAAACACACCTAGGCACTTATGAAATGCACCTGGGCATTTCTAGATGTACCTTGAGCACCATCAAGCATTTGTGCACCTTTTGCAACCTCCTACGAATCCTCAACAACCCTAAATCCAATGAAAAATGTGAATTCTGCACTTCTAAAAATCTTGCAAGATGAGACAAAAAATAAAAAATTAGTTAATAAGGTAAATCAAAGTAAGAAACCCTTAGGGTTCCCACCATGATTGCCATTTGTAGAGACAAAAATGCAACACCAAATAACAAGATATAGATTGAACTCAAAAAGACAATATTGCACAATGAATAATTTTTATTAATGGGGGGGAGCCTCAAAACTCCATTGTTACAATAAAGAATCTTTGAAATCTTTGATAAAAATATACACAATGCTAGGGTTATCTAAAATCCTAGCTACAATGTTGGTGGTGTCTTTAGAATGCATCCTTGTTCCCAATAAATATGAGTGGGCTTCATGTTAAACAATACTGGGCCACTCTAGTTTAAGCAATTGCACAACACTAATGTAACACTTCCAGATCTGCACACAAGAAAATAGAAAATGGGTTAGTAGCAACTATGAGGGCTCCACAATGTGAGGCCCTCTATAATCAATACAAAAACCCTAGCTATATGATATAAATAGCATAAACAAAAACTATAAATGCATGGAATAAAATAACAATAAAAATATTTATCTTGATATGCTTGTTGTTTTATGATCTGTGATGTTTGTTACAAGAAATCAGTGTGGCAATGCCCTAGTGTCACCCAAGGGCTAAGGAGACTATAGAAATCTGGTGTAAAATTCTCGTGGGCACTTAGAGGTAATAGAAAATACCTATGGGTGCTTGGGAATGACAAAGGGCACCTAGAAGCACTTGGCAGTGGAGGAGAAGCACCTGGAGGTGCTTTGCAGTGATAAAGAGCACTTGAAGACATTCGAGAGCTAAGGTGAAGGTCTACATAAGCATATCTAGATGGATGAGAAGTATGGTTATGGATGCGTGGGTTATGGTAAGTGAGGATGAAAGGCGAGAGTGTTTGGATACTCTAGGGAACTTGGGAATAAACTTCAACTTAGGATTCAGGGGTTGAGCCATCAAAATGGATCCTATTAATAATCCAAATTAGGGTATGTTAGGGCTTGAGTGACACAAATTATGTGGCTCAAATTAAAACATAACGAAGGGTGGATATTAATTTTGGGTATGTGGCATGGATTTATGTGGATGGATGGCTAGGATTAAGTTAAATCAGATGGCTAGGATTTATTCACATATATAATATTTATATTTATTAAATATATAATAATACTAAAATATTAATATTGAACATATATTAAATAAATATAGTTAAATATGTATAAATAAATGGATAAAATTATGGGAAGACCTGTATGGGTGACAAGTGCCTAGGTTTTGGTGTCTACAAATCATATTACAAAGGATTATTAGATAAAAATTATCAAAATATTTTCTCACATTTGTTGGGATTAAATCTAATAAAAGTGGAAATGATCTCACTTGTTATAGCCTTATAAAGCATACCTCTTTGACCTGATAAGAGTTCTAGAATAGTACTAAATAATAGAACCCCCTTCTATAGCAAACTTATGTGAATAATCAATAGAATTTGAATCACTATATAAAATTTCCCTTATGCTAAGGTGACTCTTACTATCTCTCATAGACTAAGACAAAGGGTCCATGTATGCCCTTTAGACCTCATGCAAACCCTCCAACCCTAAAGCAATAATGTCCCAAAATGATTTAGGGATATGAGAATTTTTCTATACCTCCAATTCTAAATTAAGTAATTCACCAAATATGTTTTCATTATTAACTAGAGATTAAAGCAATCCCAAGTACGGTTCACCTCTTATGTCATTCAAAGGAAATATTGATCATTGTAACCAAAATGTGCATGATAGTTTTATTAACTTGAAAAATTAGTTTATTTAAAGAGGGCATATATTGGCTAGGCTTGGGATAGATTGAGAATACTAAATAGAATTAGTCATATTATTGCTAACAACCTAGTTAGACTCTAGTTCCTCTTGATGAGAACCATTAGTATTAAATAGTCCTAATTGACCTAAGAGGGCACTCTTGAGCCCAATATCCAATAACTATACATCTAAAATAAGTATTTGAGATATTTAAATATGTAATATTTTTGCTCACATTGAAATTAAGTACCAAGAAATATTATGCATTGAGGAAGATCACCATCAAATGAAAGGAACAATTGGATTTTCAATTAATAAATAAAGGATATTCACTATATCTAGAAAAATACTATTGCCAACTTAGTTGAATCAGTCCAAAAACTCCTTAATCACCCCCAAAACTCCCACCAAAGATGGGATCAAGTGATGCAAATATTGAAGATTAACTCTTCTAAGGGAAACCGACTTAAAGAGAATGTGAGTAATTGCAATATGGAAATAACAAGGAATTGGTAGCCTCCTCGTAAGGATTATGGAAAAGTCAATATCAATGGTGTAATAACCTCAAATTACCCAACCAAAACTAACCATCATCATCATTTATTTTTACAACTTACATACGTATGAGAGTATTTTATATATATTTTTCCATTTAATAAGTATTCACCTGAGTTTCCAAGGCTATGCACCACATAGAAATCAACTTGATCAGATCTTATCCATGTGTATGGAAGTTGCTAGTGTCTCATAATGATCAGCGAGAATTTCCCAGTCTGTTTCAACCAGAATGCTCATTTCACTTTTTAAGTTTAACTCTAAGTTAAACTAGTTCCAACCATAGGTATCTTTCAACCTAGCTTTAAGTGTATGCCTTGATGACTATTCATTTTTTTCCAATGATATAATATTTTTAGGTGCAATGCTTAACCAACAAACCATTCTCCATATGGTTTGTTAAGGGAATCATCCAACCGATTCTCGTAGACATATGTTGTCTACCACTTTATCTCATTGAATTTTAATTGATTAGATTTCTTATTTGTATAATCTTTGATATGTTTATGCTCATCCTGTGTTTCCACATTTATACTTATAGAATTATAAAGATCCAATTTAACCATTCATACTCACAACAACCACTTTATAATTCAAGTAATATATATTAGTTCAAGTAAACAATTTGTTTTTAGAACATAATACTTCAAAGAGGTTTACACTGATTATAGCCTATTATTTAGAATTTAAATTATGAAACCTTTTTTCAATGAATCATAAATTCCTACATGCTATTACATCATTTCTTTTGCAGATAGCTCTTAATGTCATAAAAATAACCTTATTGAGTTAAATACAATAACAACTTCTTTGGGTCTTCAAATCTCTTTCAAGTTCATCAAGTTCTTTAGGAATAGTTACCGCAGTCCAACTAGTACTAGGTGATAGGTTACTTGGGATCAGGACAATCCAAATTATGAACATGGATATCTAACTACAAAATACCATGCAACAATAATCCATAGAATACATACAGTTTTTTAGCAACCAAGCATCCAACACAATTCAAGAGTAGGAAATCCCATACTTTCCTAAGAATGAACTTTTCCCATTCCTTTCATCCCATATTTTCTCACACAAAAAATATGCTCTTAAATCTATATTTACTACATTCATTGGCATGGCTACGGAGAACCCCCATATGTTCCTGAGAAACACAACCCAGTTACCCTTTCTCCCATATTAGACTATGCCATCACAATATTACATTTCTTAATTTAGCATGCATGATTTTGTAAACATGATTCTATTTGTACAATGCATTGGAATCATAGTATGGTAAAATGTGCCATTATACAATTTTGTTACCAAATATCAAGAGACGTAAGCACCCAAAAATAACATTTAAACAATATTATTTATAACATAAAACCACAATGTCAAAAGAATCCATTACTAACATCTTTGCTTTATTTGGCCAAAAACATCCATCATAATCAATCAAACTCTCTAAGAGTAGACCAAACTATGTTTACCACATATTTTCAAAAAGGATTATTCCCTTTAATGTAAGTCACTCTAAGTTTCAACCTAGAAATAACTTATTATATTGTGACATATACATATATATGTAGCATTGGATTTCATCAAACAATTTTGTATTATATTAATATTGTTCATGACTAGAGATATTCATAGACTCGTGGAAATTTCAAAACTTTATACCATAAATGGACAAGCTACCCATATAATTTTTCCTTGGGTAAACTTAAACTTCTCTTTTTTTATTTAATAACAAATCCAAGTTTATTAAACTTCTAGTGATAGTTGTACATGCTTATTAAATATTAAAGATCCATTAAATTAAAGTTTTACATATTTATTAAACATTAAATTTGTCCTTTAAATTAAATTTGTACATGTTTATCAAACATTAAAGTTGTCCATTAAAATAAAGTTGTAATTTACCACATGTTACAGTTGTTATTAAACTGAAATCCAAGTTATTAAACTTCTAGTAATTTTCCACATATTTAATAATAAATCCAAGTTTATTAAACTTCTAGTAATAATTATACATGTTTATTAAACATTACCAATGACCTTCATATCTACAAATAGAGTGATTCTTGTCCCTCATCCCGCAACCAAATCGCTCGGTTTATGACATGGCTATATAAAAGGTACTACATAGGGCATGAGAGTTCTATAATGGGGCTTGACCATTCTTATCGAAGGTAAACTTGCACTCAAGATCGTGGAAAAAGATTTCTTATATATAAAACTTGAGACCACTATGTTTCTAACACATTCAAGAGTCACTCTTCTTTTTTTTTAGAATAAAACCTAGACTTAGCCCATATGCCTACTATACGTAAGCTTCCACCTTACCCATACAAGCTCACATCAAGTCATATTCAATTTCGTAAGTTTCTATATAAAATGGTCCATTAAACTTGAAACCTCTAAATTTATTTAGAAGAATATTTTTACACAAAGCTAATATAAACCATGTTTTTAGACAAGAATCCTCACAAATTGCAGAACAACAACAATCTTATACTCAAAAAAAATTTGTATACTCCATTAAACCCATTATCCCTTACAACAATATGGTTACTTCTATATTATCTCTTCATTCATTAATCAAGCATACTTATTATCTATAGGTTATATGGAATTCAAAATCTTGACCTGGATCTTTCGTCGACTTCCTTTGTCCCAAGCTCTGGAAAGACCCCCAGTTCTTTGTCCAACATGGCTTCTTTTTTTAAAACAAAGTAACAAGATGAGGAAAAATAAGGTAAATCATGAGGACCTTTTAGTTTCTAATCCGAGTAAAACCTAGAGAGCATACTCCCTAGGAACCTCTATATTTCCAAAACCAATTTGCAAAAAATGTGAGACTTTTGGTTTTTGATCCAATCTCTATTAGATATCATACTCCCTGATCTCAATCCACAATTACCATTATGTTTATGCCTTCCCAGATACCTCTATTTATAATGGAACTCACCCTCCCTCCATAACCATTATTTTATTATTAAAAATTATTGAAGATGAGCCCATCATAAATGTTGTCTAGAAACTAGAGTTAGTTTGACTTTGAAAATGAGGTGGTCCAATCACAACCCAACACATACCAATTCTTCAACTAATATTTTCTTCATTGCTAACTAATTAATTAACTTAATTAATCATAATTAAATTATAACTAATCTAGGGACAAAATAACACTAAATTTAATGCTTCTTTAATGTTGTCTACTAATCAAGATTAACACAAATTAAAGATATTAATTAACCAAGTAAATCAATATTAGTAATTAATTTATAAACTAAGGAGACAAAGAAACATTCAAGTAAATTCCTTAAATGCCACTAACAATTTATATTTAGCAACAAATTCTCCTAGTTTAGCCATACTTTATCTATTTTTATTTCATAATTACCTCTATGAAATCAAAATATTAAGCTATATAATGCAAACACAAAGTAGGGTAAAAATTGGGATGTTACATACTCCCCCCCATAGGCTAAACACAGTCCTCTGTGTTTCGTTCCCAAGGTTATTCAATTGCATTTCATTCATCACAAAGAAGAAATAAAGGTTAACCAATATTTTATGCAAGCTAATCATGCAAACCCCATTTCCACACTATTTATTTTCCTATGGTTGGCATTTTTAAGATAGTCAACTGTCACCATTCCACTAGAAGACTATTCTAGGACATCATGGTCCAATAGGGTAGTCAGGATGATGTGAGGGCAAATTTTTTTTAATACCCTCTGGATTGTCTTTGTCATCCTTTCCCTTTTTATAGTTCCCAATTCTTGGTCATTGAGCAACTCCTTCTTTAAAATAAGAATAACAACATCTCCCACCAAACGAGTGTAGTTGGACCTGAAATGCAATAAACAGACATTAGCAGTATCATGTTCTAAAAAGATAAAGTACTTATACTACATAATTATGTTTAAGTTTTACATAATAATATCCATCATTACATCAAGCATCATCAAAATTTAGTTAAGCATAAAAAATTTCATCATTCTACTTAATTTTCATAAGTGTTTATCATGCTATAACAAAGTCTTAACTAAAATTAGGCACTAAATAGTGTCATAAAATAGGTACAAAAAGTGTTTTTTCATGTCTTCCATATTTTTCCAAGTGGTATTTTTTTAGAGTAAATATCCCATTCGACATTACATTGCTCCAAGTTCTGTTTTCTCATATACTTAGAGTGGAACTCGAGAATATTCATGGGCTTGACCTCGATGTACATTGGATTCGTCATCTGCAACTTAGAAACATCCACAACATGAGTAGGATAAAATGTATATTTTCTAAGCAGGGACACATGGAAATAATTGTGAATATTTTGCCAACTTAGGTGGCAAGTCAGGTCTATACGCAACATGACTAATATTTTCCCATATGGTAAATGGTCCTACATATCTAGGATCCAACTTAGTGGACTTAGTGGACTTAGATTTGACTCTCAGGAACACCTTATCTCCTATGGAAAATTCTAACGGAGTCCTCAAGTCTGCATATTTTTTCTAGTGATCCAAGGCTTCCCTGAACCTCTGAAAAATTATCTTTAGTTGCTCCTCCATATCCTTCAAATATTTTGGTCCAACAGTTTCCTGATCTTCAGGATTATCCCATGATAGTGGATTTCTGCACCTACAACCATACAAAGCCTCAAAAGGAGATGTCTTTAGAGAGGCATAGTACCCATTATTATAGGCAAACTCAACTAAATGTAAGAAGTCTTCCCAATGAGACTTATGTTCCATGCAGTACATGCATAGCATATCATCTAACACCTGATTGAATCTCTCAGTTTATCCATTCGTATCAATATGATAGGTAGAACTTATATTCACTGAAGTACCAATTTCTTGATGGAGAGCTTGCCCGAATTTAGATGTAAATCTTGAGTCTCTTTCTGAGATGATAATTTTTGAAAATCCATATAATCTGAATATTTTCTTAGTGAACCTATTAGCAACAACTACTGCATCATCAATAGTACTACCAAGAATGAAGTGTGCAACTTTGGTCAATTTTTCAACTATTACCATTATGGCATCACGTTGATACCTCATCTTTGGTTGTCCCATAATAAATTCCATAGATATTACTTGCCATTTTTTTGTGGGCACATCATGAGGATATAGCAAACTAGTAGGATGCTTATGTTTTGCTTTCACCTTTTGACATTCTAGACACTTAGCCACAAAATTAGTAATATCTTTCTTCATCCCAGACTAATAAAATATTTTATTCATATTCTCCCTCATCTTAGCTCCTCCAAGATGAGAATAATAAGGGTATCTATGAGCCTCTCTCATGATAATTCTATGGAAATAATTTGCTTTTGGAATAACAATCCATTCATTGAAATATAAGAATCCATATTTGAAGCCAAATTCTTGAGCTATCTTTGGGTCCTTCCTTATTTTCTCTTGTACTTTCTTACAATAAGGATCTTGAATTTGAGCTCTCTTAACCTAATCCATCAGGTCCACATGACTTCTAGTTAAAGCAGTGATATGTATTCTTCTACTTAGTGTGTTTGCCACCTTATTCTATTTACCTTTTATGTATTCAATTCCAAATTCATACTCTACTAAAAGTTCAATCCACCTTCTTTGACGTGCATTTAGAAATGGTTGAGTGAAAATATACTTCAAACTTTGGTGATCTATTCTTAATTTGAAGGGTCTTCCTAGCAGGTAATGCCACCAAAATTTTAGGGCATGCACTACTACAACCAATTATAAGTCATGTGTGGCATAGTTTACTTCATATTTCTTTAGTTTCTTGGAATCATATGCCACCACTGCTCCATATTGAGATTAAATTCCTCCCAAACACTCTAAGGAAGCATCGGTATAGATTTAAAAGTCATATTGAAGATCTGGAATCCTTAACACAAGACCGATAGTCAATAATTTTTTTAGCAGCTGGAACATTGTTTCACATTTATCCATCCATTGGAACAACTTCCCTTTTATTTGAATATTGGTTATAGGACATGCTATTTTGACAAAATCTTTTGCAAACCTCCTATAATACCCAGATAGGCCCATAAAAATTCAAACCTCTATTACATTTGTAGGGGTTGGCCAATCTAAAATATCTTCTATCTTCTTAGGGTCAATTACAATTCCATCTACAGATATGACATGTCCTAAGTAATGTACTTGTGACACATAAAATTTGTATTTTGAAAAATTTCCATATAGCTAATTTTCCCTCAAAACCCTTAGTACTATATTTAGATGCTTGTCATGCCCTTCCTTGCTATGAGAATAGACCAAGATGTCATCTAAAAATACCAAGACAAACTTGTATAACTATTTTTTGAACACACTATTCATTAAGTTCATGATAGTTGTGGGTGCATTTGTTAACCCAAACGGTAAAACTGTGAACTCATAGTGTCCATATTGAGTTTTGAATGATGTATTTTGTGTATCTTCTTCTTTGGTTCTCAATTGGTGGTAACCTGACTTCAAGTCTATTTTTAAAAATATAGTAGCCCCTTTTAGGTTATCAAACAAATCCTCTATTCGGGGTAAAGGATATCTATTTGTAATTGTAGCTTTATTAAACATCCTATAATCCATGCATAATCTCAAGGATTCATAATTTTTCTTGAAAAACAAAATTTATGCATCCTATGGAGACATCCTTGGCTTAATTAGCCCTTTATCCAACAACTCTTGTAGTTGCACTTTCAGCTCTTACATATCTATAGAGTTTATCTTGTATGGAGCTCTATGTATAGATTCTGTATCGGGTACTAGATCGATAGTAAATTCAAATTCTCACGTAGGGTGAATGTCAGGTATTTCAGATGTAAAAAAATCCTTAAACTCTTTAAGGATGGGGAATTTCTCAAATATTTCCTTCTTTTTATCCTCCTTTACCTCCTCTACCTTGACCACATAAACCAACCCTTTCTTTCTAATCACCTTTTTAAGTTGCATAGCAGAGATTAATATGGGTTCGAATATCCCTTGTTCACTATTAAACCTAATCCTCTTCTTGTTTTCATTAGTGAACTCAACCCATCTCTCCTGAAATTTGACCAAGGTCTTGCAGTCCTTTAACCAATCAACCCCTAAAATTATTTCAAAGGCATGTAATGGAGCTACATAGAATTTCCAAGTGATAGAATTTGTGGGTAGGGAGATTTATATCAAGGGATAATATTGGTCTATAAATTAGGTCTATCTAGAACCATACTCGACTTTCCACCCTTTTGCCAAAGACTTTGGATTCTTTGGCATGCCCCTCATAAAACTACTAGAGATAAAACTATTTGTAGCAACATTTTCTATCAAAACTCTAACATTTTTTTAAAAAACCTTACCCTGTAAGAGCATAGGGGTCACTTGTCCATAAAGATTTTTTTTCCAGTAGCAACATAAATCCAGTGTTCTTTATTGCTTGCCTTCTGGTTAGTTCTTGTACATCGTGTATAGTTTCTACCATAATGAGGTCCCCCACACTAATAGCATTCAACCTTCAAATTTTGAGTTGAATCTTAAATTTATTTTTCCTTAACTTCAGTAGGAGCTAGTTCTACCTGATTCATGGGTTTGGCCTCTTCCACATTGGTAAAGTTTCTATCCTTAGACTGAAACTTCTTAAATCTTTTTGTCGACCCATCATTTCTTTTGTCAAACTTAAACTCTTGTTTATTCCTTTGATTTGGCTCATTATTCCACATTTTTTTCTATGGGTCTTGGTAGTTCTTCTTGAATCCTTGTACGAGATTTTTGTTCTTTTTGTGATTGTACTTTGCTTGACAAGCTATATCATATGCAATTTCTAAATTGGTGGATTTGAACATGTTGACAGAGATCCTAAGCTAATGATCTAATCTGGAAAGGAATTGATGCACCTTCATTTTATCATCATTTTTATAAGTTGGAATGTACTTAAGGAGTCTAGTGAAGTTCATATAGTATACATCCACTGACTTCTCCATTTGCTTTAACTAAGTAAACTCATCTAGCTTCCTGGCGTAGTATTTCTCAATAAGGAATCACTTTCTAAATGCTTTTTCAAACATGTCCCACTCACAATGAATTATGTTTATATTTTTATCCTTGAAATAATTTTCCAACCATTCCAACCCAATTTCCATCAAAATTCCTATGACAATGACTATCTTTGTGGTTGAGTAGTAATTTCTCATAGAGAAGTAAATTGCTAGTTCATTTAACCATGATTCGATATAATCTCCACTTTCCTTTCCTAAAAAATTTCTAACCTTAATATGCTTAAGGTATTTCTCTAATTCGGCATTAATACGAGTTATAACTACCTGGTTAGGATCATTTGGTTCTTCTATAACTGCTTTAGTAGGTGCTTCGAGTACCGTATTATTATTTCTTCAAATTTCCTCCCTAAGAACTTCCAATAAATTGTTATATCGTATCAACTACTCTCTGTAGGTTGACATCTCACCTTGCATATTCTAAACTAGATTTGTGAGATTCTCCATCCCCTTAGGGTTTCCTAAAATCTCTCCCACATGACCCTCTCCAAAATTATCAAGACTAGCTAGCCGAGATCTTCAAGGAGGCATCTTTTCTCCACTACCAAGTTTTGGTGGTGTAATCCCTGGTTAAAGAGATGCATTAGTTCATAATCTTATACCAAAGTCTTATACTAACTAAAGTTTTTTGTTAGATCTAAAGTATTTCTCCTTTCTATGTGATGACTTAAGTTGATGTAGGCAAAAAATCCACCTCCCAGAAGAAGAAGTAATCAGAGGGATTTGCTCAATTTTGACAGTTTTAACACAAGTGATAGTTTACCCAAGTTTTGTAAATCATACATGTAAGAGAAAACCATACAGTAAGGGGTAAAACCATACAACTGGAATGGTAAATCATACAGGGCAATGGCAAATCGTACAGGGCACACCGAAATTCACCCAAATGCAAGGGAAATGTAATTTCAGAGTGAAATGATGGATAAATTTTCTAACTAAGGTGTTAAACTTAGTAAAAATCCAAATTAATGTATTCAGTTGTATATTTGTAGTTTTAAATAATGAATTGCCTCAGGAATCACTTTGGAACAGCCTAGGCAATGTTATATAAGACCCCATTTTCAAATGTGTAGGTCTAGTTGCTAGAGTGAATAGACAATACTTGTTAGTTGTTGATTATTTGAGTTATTGCAATTACATTGATATATTTTCCACACCGTAATCGAATACATATACTTAAATGAGCATAATTATGGTTGTGGATGATTGTGTACAATTTTGGTAATGATGGATGGTGATTTGTGGATGAATATTGAGGTGTGTGTGTTTTTATTGAATTTTATAGGTTAGTTTTATGCATTGTTGTACTCCTATAGAAGAATATGGTACTGGTGAAACCTGGATAATGATCTAGACACATGGTAGTATCAAGGAATATGTATTGAAAGATGTATTATTTTTTGACGTAATCATGCACATGGAATCTCTCAACAGTCTGGTTAATATGTTTTGCCTATTGTGGAGATTGTATTGATTGGTATATCAAACCCTTACAAAAAATCCAGGAGATATATTGGGATAATGTAACAACTAAAATATCATCTAACTGTACCATTGTACCATACATATCGTACATTTTCACCCTTACAAATCGTACAAAGCACTTTTACCTGATTTGGTAAAATATATGATTGGGAGAAACTTACCCGATTTGGCAGTTTTGGAGAATCGACTTGAGCGATTACAAAACTATGTGCGATAGCCTCCAAAACTAAATATGTTAGTAATTTTTAGTGTAATATCATACCATATATGATACTATATGATTTGATATCATATAGTGTAGACATTTGATGTCCGTACAAGATGATTATAGTTCGTACAAGGGTAGTTTGAATAGTCTTACGACTATACAATTTTTGGTAATTGAGTTAGGCTTAGCATATTGATAATTCTAAGCCTTGGTAAATACCTCCCAACTAGGAATACTCCAACCCTATACTACATTTAGCACCATTACCTTATTGAGTCTGGAAATTTTGTTAAAACGGGTCAAAATTGATGAAGTTGGACACTAAGACTAGAGGTGAATGACTGACACCAGTGCACGAAGCCATGGGAGATGGGAACTAAGAGAAAATATTCTAGTAAGGAGTACAAGCATTTATCAAAGAGAAAACACAAGTAACTCAGACCGTTGTACTCAATAACTAGATATAGAGAAAGTTTGGACATCCAAAGAAGGAGACTTGAGGCATTATTGATAGAGACAGAAGATGAGGAAATAGAACCGCCAAGCGTAGAGGCAAGGGTTGACAAAGGAAAAGTGCAAGAATATGGATAGTGGATGGTGACACCTGAGAAAGTGACATAATGGTTGCAAGAGAGTGTGGAGGATGGGAGTCAAGCACCAGAGCAATAGGACGCAAGGTCTCAGGAGGATGGACCAAGACCATCTCCCTCACATCAGTGAAGGAGGTCGTGAATTGAAGACACACGAGAATTTGGTCACTAAGTGGTAGGGAAAAACAAGATACCTATAATTGACACTTCTAATGACAATGGGAATAATACACCCCCAAGGAAGAATCAGACAGACATTCCACAGGATACCTCAAGTGATAGTGATACTTCTCCTAAGATGGCTAGTAAGGCATCCAAACAAAGATTTCCACAATTTTCATGTGAGGGTAAGGAAAATCCCACATGAAATATAGGGACTTGCATAACCATTTGGAGATAAAATGGTGTAAAGAGTAAGGTTGTCACTAGTGATGTAGTTTGTGACACTCCTCACAGTAATAAAAGAGGTAGAATATGGTATGACATGGAAAATGTTGATATGGAAGATGTTGTCATGGAAGAGGTTGACATGGAATATGTTGACATGGAGGATGTTGTTATGGAAGATGTTGTTATGGAAGATGTTTCTCAAATAGAACAACCTATAATACACTCAAAATTCCCTAAGGAATAATGGTATTGTACAATTTTACTCAAGGGAACTGTACGTTTGCTGGGTGAAATCATACAGTTGGCAGAGATTGTACGATTTTAAATCAAAGTGTATAATTTGAGATCGTATAAGAAGAAATCATACAAGATGAAATCTTACAAAGTAGAATCGTACAAGGTGTTCCATCAGTGGTTAAGATAGGATAAAATATATTTGATGTTGAGTTGTTTAAGGAGGTTGACTAAAGAACCCCAAAGTGCTAAGGAAGAGAAAAATTTAACTTTGACAGTGAAGGTCTTAGAATTTTTTCCATTGAGGTTTTGGGGCTCCACCCTTAACCCCATGAGGGTGCTACCCCTTGATCTTGCCCTATATCATGACAGTGAACATGTGAGGGATGCTATCCATCGAGCCTACAAGGGATGTTGTCCCTTGATCCTGCAAGGGCGTTCCCACCCCCTTGACCCCCATCATAGGTGGTGATGGGATTTACCCATCATATTGATGATTTTTTTCATCTGGAGTGTGTTTAAATTCACATGGTGGTGTAAGCTACATAATGAAGAAATACCAGTTGTAGCAGATATTTGGAATATACGAAAGCCAAAGGAGCTTGATAAGCCATAATAGTATAGTGTTTAGAAGTGGGGTGAAAACCAGCAATGGTGACCCCTTCTGAAGAAAATAAAAATGAAAAAAAAATATGCCTTAGTTGTGAAAATATCTTGAGATGCAATTAAGAAGGAAGTGGTTGAAAACCGGAAACGACGACCTCTTTAGAAAGGGAGAAATTGAAAAATTTCTCTAAGTATAAAGATCGTACACAACAAAATTAAATATGAAATCATACAAATGATAGATCGTACAAAGTAAAAGTGACATAGAGTAAGGGAAATCATACAAAATGACATGTTGTATGATTTAGATCATATAGTGTACGATTTCAAGCAGGATGTACGATTTCCAACTACCCAATTAATGCGACATGCGTGGGAGAAAGCAGGTGTTGGAGGAAAAAATGGGGGAAAAAACAAAATTTCAAAAATATACTAATTTTTCAATCATTCACGCAATATGGAGGAAAAATGTGCAGAGTGGCACAATTTAAGTTGATCGAATTAGGGTTTAGTTAGGGTTTTTTGAGCACTTTAAATAGGAAGGCAAAATTGCAATTTTTATCAAATCGTACAAGTGAGAATTCAAATTTTTAGGAGGACAAAGGTGGAAAGCATGCAATTGGAGGAAGAAGACCATATGAGAAGTTGTTGGAACAAAATCTGCCTTGGGTTGTTTAGTTGCGCCTTAGATTTTGTCAACATTGAAAAGACGAGAAGGTTTGAGACTTTTCGCTTGATCTCCAGAGAAGGTTGGTTCCTTGAAGTTTTTTATGGGAAAAGGGGAAGGAAGTAATACTGAAAGAGAGGGAAATATAGCCGAAGCTAGATCTAATATATGGTGCAGATTAGACAACAATGAAGATAGATTTACTTACTTCTATCCAAAGCATTTAAACACATTTCCATGCAAAAATTATATAATTTCATATATGATTTCTAATATTTCATTTAACATGCGTATATATTAGATTCTCATTCCAGAAATATGATTTATGTATTGCGAAAGTTTAGATATAAGAACAAACTCAATTTACAATTCAATATTGTAAGCAGAAATAAAGAACATTAATACATACACTTGCACGATATGAACCAGAAGCCAATGGGAGATGTGATTTTATTGCTTGTATTCGAAGTACATGCATTCAGTCTTGTAAACGTCCAAGAGCCGACCCTTTTTCGGAGTCGCTCACCCCTATATATACCCTAAAAGAGTATCTTTTTCTAAGTACATCTTACTATTTTACAAGCAATCATCTGCAGTTTCTAATAATACACAACAAGTCTTCTATGAATTAGATATCTTCTCTACAGATTAGATTCTAGACGAGCCTGTCACATTTTCAATCATCCGGCAAGCCTGCTCTATCCTGGATTTCTGATAATCATGTCAGAAATCACTTCTTGGTGTCAGTGCATGCCTTTGATTGCCAAAAATACATTTTATTCCTTTACAGCTGGTGCGTCGCGAAATCGCGACATTCTTTCCTTGCTTTGCTCTTTTGCCGCCTCCAGCCATGAAAATGAGACATGTCACGAAATCATGACATTCGTCTCTTACTTTGCTCTTCTGCCGCTTCCAGCCACGAAAATGAGACATGTCACGAAATCGCGACGTCCGTCTCTTGCTTTGCTCTTCTTCGCTTCTAGCCGTGAAAATGAGACATGTCGCGAAATCGCGACATCTTTATGTCTTTTCCTTCATTTCTTCTAGGCAGTCGCGAAAATGTGACATGTCGCGAAATCGTGACATTCCTATGTCTTTCCTTTATTTCCTTTCGGATGGTCACGAAAATGTGACATGTCACGAAATCGTGACACTTTTTCCTCCTTGCTCTTTCTCTTTACTTTGGCCACGAAAATGCGACATGTCGCGATATCGCGACACTTTTTCATTCTCATTCTTTCTCTTCACTTTGGACCGCGAAAATGCAACATGTCATGATATCGTGACACTTTTTCCTCCTTGCTCTTTCTCTTTGCTTTGGACCGTGAAAATGCAACATGTCGCGATATCGCGACACTTTTTCCTCCTTGCTCTTTCTCTTTGCTTTGGACCGCAAAAATGCAACATGTCGCGATATCGCGACACTTTTTCCTCCTTGCTCTTTCTCTTTGCTTTGGACCGCGAAAATGCAACATGTCGTGATATCGCGACACTTTTTCCTCCTTGCTCTTTCTCTTTGCTTTGGACCACGAAAATGCAACATGTCGCGATATCGCGACACTTTTTCCTCCTTGCTCTTTCTCTTTGCTTTGGACCGCAAAAATGCAACATGTCGCGATATCGTGACACTTTTTCCTCCTTGCTCTTTCTCTTTGCTTTGGACCGCGAAAATGCAACATGTCGCGATATCGCGACACTTTTTCCTCCTTGCGGTGTTTTGCTTTTTCTTTGATCTTTAGCATATGGGCCACTTCGGTCTTCTTGGAAAATATGCAAAAAGGTGCATCAACTATTTTTCTGTAGTTAGTCACTTTTTGACTAACATTCTTGGCACCTTTTGGGGGATTTTTTCTTGCAAAAATTTTGAACCAGGCCTTCATCCATTGGGAAACGGAGTCAACAACGCAGTTGTAAAAAGAATCTTTCAGAGAAAGACAAAGAAAATAGGAAAATGCACTTAGATTAAAAGTGAACATTACCTCGTCAAAACTCCCTCTATACCTTAGTATCTCTATTAAAAAAAAATGTCGACTTCTGATTGGCTGCGACTGAAATTTTTTGTTAAGGCCGAAAAATGGTAATATTTACAAATATTTTCTGAATATACTTATATTATATTGTACATATAATTCCTTTTCTGCTTTCTCAACAGAAATATAACTTTAGGTGAAATGCATTCACCGTGATGGGAAGAACCAATCCATCTTGATCTTTCAACTCGAAAGCATTGAACTGTTTCTCTGAAACAATTTCAAATGGTCCCTCCCAGAAAGCATCGAATTTATCATGGTTACCTGGCTTAGCTTTCTTTACATTCCATTTCAAAACCAAGTCTCCCACTCTAAATTTTTTGGCAGTTGTATTTTTGTTGAACCATCCTTCAGTATCTGCCATATGCTTCTGATTGTGATTGTATGATTGCTCTCTTTGTTCTTCTAACTGTAAGAGTTGCATTGCTCCTGCAACTGTGTGTAGAATTTGGTCAATCTGAGGTAGCGGGTAATGATCTTTGAGTGATGCTCTGTTCAGATTTCTGAAATCTACACACAATCTGATATCTCCATTTTTCTTCCTAACTGGTACCAAGTTTGCCACCCAGGTGGAGTGTTTAACAGGGTATACTATTTTAGCTTGAAGGAGTTTTAGCAGTTCTTGTTTCATCAAAGATTCTATCTTCGGATTCACTGGTCTTTGCTTTTGCCTAAAAGGCTTAGCTCCTTCTGATTCTATGGTATGTTGAATAACATCTTTATTGTACACTTTTAGATCACTATACACCAAAGCTATGATGTCAGGGAATTTTTTACACAATTCTCTGATCTGGTTCACTTCCTCTTCTGTACAACTGATTCCAACCTTAATCATTTTGCCTGGCTCCAACTCTACATCTTTGTATCTTCGTTTATCGACCTTGATTTTCTGGCCAACTGCTCTATCATTGTTATCAAACAGGCTTTCAAGGGTGATGAGACCCTTAGGAATATGATTATTTTTTAACTGAATAATGTCCTCTTCCTCTTCATCCTGCAGATCTCGGTTGGTTGAGCAATTCATTTCATGGATTAAGAAATCCAGTATCTGTTCATCATTTTCAAAAACTTGCCAGAAAATATTTTTATCAGGCATTGAAGGCCTGTATATAAGTCTAACAGTTTTAGACTTCTGAATAACATTACTTATAGGACAAAAATTAGCTCCCACTGAAGCTAACAAATCTGCGTGGGTATTCTATTCTCTAGGGATAAACTTTATATTTAGGGCCTCAAAGGCCTCTAAGAGATCCCACACTTTGTTCCTGTAAGCCTTCAAATAATGTTGTTTACTTATACATTTTTTGGTGACTTGATTCACAATAAGTTATGAATCTCCATAGATGAGTAACTGTTTGATTCCCAATTTCTCAGCCTTTCTTAACCCTAAGCACAGGGCCTCATATTCTACTACGTTATTGGAGCAACTCCAAGTCAACCTGTAAGAGAAAACCTTTTCCTCTCCGATGGGAGAAATCAAAACTATTTCGGCACCAGCTCCATTCTTGCACCTAGCCCCATCAAAGAAAAGCTTCCACAATTGATTCACAGAACCATCCTTTTCTAGGGAGGGTATCAATTTTCTTTTTGGTTTCTCAATAGAATAGTTTCCTATTTCTGTTTCTATCATGGCATTAAAATTCTGTAGAGAAAACTCGTCCTCGGCTTGGAGCTCTTCTAATGTTTCTTCCATTAGATCTTCTTCTATTGTTTCTTCAGTCATCATATTTACACGGTCAGTTTCACCAATCTTTTCTACATGAAACGTAGATGGTTTCTCATTAAAAATCTTGACCCTTCTACCTTTGAAAGGTATCTCCAAATGAGAATAATCTAAGGATAAGTATCCTCCTATATTTGCTGTGAACTCTCTGGATAGACACATACCAAAATAGGGCTCCAAGTCTACGACTACTACCTCTTGTATGATTGTCATCTGAGGCATTTTATGTAGCCGTATGGGAATATCCTTTATCACTCCTACAGTTTTTATTGGAGTACCATCTAACTGTAGGACACCTACGCTGCTCCTAGTGTACTCCATTCCCATAATATCACATACTGCTTTGGGTATCATAGTGGTAGCAGCGCCTGAATCTATCATGCAGTTGTGGACAACCCATCCTTCCATTTGAAGGGACAAATAAAAGGGTGGTGGCCTATTCTTACCAATGGCAGACGTCAAGTTCGTTAGAACCATTTTTGAAGATGATGCAGTCCCACCTCCATTTTTCATTGTTCTTAGGGATTCCTGTAGGAGATCGATTTGACCTAGGAATTTGAAGAGCATCATACATACTTGCCTTAGAAGGAGTCTTTTTCATTTCCTCTACTATACTTGAATGTAGGTGAATCAACTATTCTTTCTCTTTCTTTGGCAAAAGTTTCATATTTATTTTTGTATCCCTGGGTAGCTTCAGTTCTTTGCCTTTTTGTCAGCGAGGGGAATCTCAACCTTTCCCTAGCCTATTCTTGGGTTTCATTTTCCCCCCGAGGAATAAATTCTTTGTGTGTTTCTTGCCCTTGAATTTTGGCTGGAAACTGATATTTTCTTTCCTGAGGGAGACTTCCCTTAGGAGTTTCTTTGGGAACTTCCTTGGGAGCAGGGGAAACATTCAATGGTTGAAGCTCTTTAGGGTCTACTTGCAGTGGTTTCTTACTTGATCTTGTCAAAACTAAAACCTGTTCTACTGTAGGCATCATGAAGTTGTGGTCCTTCTCTCTAATTATATTTACATGGCCTTTCATTTTTTCTTTACTCTTTTCAACTGCTATACTTTGTACATAATGCTGGTGTATCATACACGAACTTTCCCCATGTGGATCGTTACATGTAGTACACCAAAAGTTAAAATTAGTGGGAGGCTCTTCGGCCTCCACTGTCTCATTTGTATATACCGTGCTCGGTCTCTCTTGTCCCCTATTGCTTGATTGTGCTGCATCTCTCGTTACCTGAGGGAACCTCCTTGGCAGAAAATTCCTTTCAGCCTCTCTTTTTAATTGATGTTATATCATTTGCTAGATTTTTCATGGTGTCCAGGATAAGAGTAAGCTGATTATCGGGGACTTGCTGAGGAGGTGGCACAGGTAATGCAGGTATAGCAAAAATAGGAGGCAATGCCAAAGGAATTTGAGGCATTGGTATTGTAGGTACAGAGGGTGATCCATTCCATCTTGGAAGATCTGTGAACTTCGATTTAGCAGAGCTAGGAGAAGCAACATGAGTAGCCTGGGGAATATCAGGAAAAATGGGCATTATTGCTTTGGGTGGATACCTTTCGGTGGCTATGAGATCTCTCTCTACTATATAAGCTTGTTGATAAACTATAGGGAATGTGAATATTCTTGATTGTCGTATTATCATACTAATATCTGAATCAAAGGATCTCAGATAGTAATATATTGCTTGCTCTTCTATTGGTTTCAATCCTTGAGGAACCCTTTCCCAGGTCCGACTGAAATGGATATTGAAGTCTACAATTTCTTCTTGAGGATGTTTCCTTATGATCGTGAAGCTGGTTCAATAAGGAAAATGGATCTGCATGCTGATTGAATTCATCCACCAACTTTCCAGCGAGCTCTGCCCAGGTGGTAATTGATTGAGGAGGGAGTGCACGATACCAATAGAGCATTTTACCCTTCAGAGAGATAACTAGCAATCTGATCATCACATCCTCCTGTGTGATGTTATAGGTTGCAGCCATTGTTGCTACATCTAAGCAATGTTCATATGCTATTTTTCCTGTTCCATCATATGAAGGCAATGCCTTCAATGCTACGCCAGGAATTTGATTCTGGGCTGCTAAATTTAGTGGACCAGTGTGGTTCCATATAAGATAAGATGGTGGTGGAGGAGCGGCCATTGTAATTTCTATATTCATCTGAACTATTGGGGTTGTAGTAACAGCTGGAGATGAACCAATGATAGAATATGGCAAAACAGAGGGTATAATGGCGCTATTATTGGTAGCAGGTGGATTTGATCTTGCGGATAAAACTGGATTCACTCTTAAGCTACCAAGATGTAACTCGAAGAACTCAATGGGCTCTTTTGAGTTTTTTGATTTGGATATGGTTATCATATAAACATATACTAGCTTTAACCAGGTCTAAAAAGATAAGGTATTTTCTGGGTCTATACCTTCGGACGGAGTCGCCAGGTGATTGGGTTTTTTATTCTAAAGATCAGAGGCAAAACACCAAACCTTGTAAAAATAATGTGGGATTTAGGGTCCCATCGGGCGTGCCAAAAACTTGTTGGAACAAAATCTGCCTTGGGTTGTTTAGTTGCGCCTTAGATTTTGTCAACATTGAAAAGACGAGAAGGTTTGAGACTTTTCGCCTGATCTCCAGAGAAGGCTGGTTCCTTGAAGTTTTTTATGGGAAAAGGGGAAGGAAGTAATACTGAAAGAGAGGGAAATATAGCCGAAGCTAGATCTAATATATGGTGCAGATTAGACAACAACGAAGACAGATTTACTTACTTCTATCCAAAGCATTTAAACACATTTCCATGCAAAAATTATATAATTTCATATATGATTTCTAATATTTCATTTAACATGCGTATATATTAGATTCTCATTCCAACAATATGATTTATGTATTGCGAAAGTTTAGATATAAGAACAAACTCAATTTACAATTCAATATTGTAAGCAGAAATAAAGAACATTAATACATACACTTGCACGATATGAACGAGAATCCAATGGGAGATGTGATTTTATTGCTTGTATTCGAAGTACATGCATTCAGTCTTGTAAACGTCCAAGAGCCGACCCTTTTTCTGGAGTCGCTCACCCCTATATATACCCTAAAAGAGTATCTTTTTCTAAGTACATCTTACTATTTTACAAGCAATCATCTCCAGTTTCTAATAATACACAACAAGTCTTCTATGAATTAGATATCTTCTCTGCAGATTAGATTCTAGACGAGCCTGTCACATTTTCAATCATCTGGCAAGCCTGCTCTATCCTGGATTTTTGATAATCATGTCAGAAATTACTTCTTGGTGTCAGTGCATGCCTTTGATTGCCAAAAATACATTTTATTCCTTTACAGCTGGCGCGTCGTGAAATCATGACATTCTTTCCTTGCTTTGCTCTTTTGCCGCCTCCAGCCACGAAAATGAGACATGTCACGAAATTGCAACATTCGTCTCTTACTTTGCTCTTCTGCCGCTTCCAACCGTGAAAATGAGACATGTCGTGAAATCATGACGTTCATCTCTTGCTTTGCTCTTCTGCCGCTTCCAACCGTGAAAATGAGACATGTCATGAAATCGCGACATCTTTATGTCTTTTCCTTCATTTCTTCTGGGCGGTCGCGAAAATGCGACATGTCGCGAAATCGTGACATTCCTATGTCTTTCCTTTATTTCCTTTCGGATGGTCGTGAAAATGTGACATGTCACGAAATCGTGACACTTTTTCCTCCTTGCTCTTTCTCTTTTCTTTGGACCGCGAAAATGCAACATGTCGCGATATCGTGACACTTTTTCCTCCTTGCTCTTTCTCTTTGCTTTGGACCGTGAAAATGCAACATGTCGCGATATCGCGACACTTTTTCCTCCTTGCTCTTTCTCTTTGCTTTGGACCATGAAAATGCAACATGTCGCGATATCGCGACACTTTTTCCTCCTTGCTCTTTCTCTTTGCTTTGGACCATGAAAATGCAACATGTCGCGATATCGCGACACTTTTTCCTCCTTGCTCTTTCTCTTTGCTTTGGACCGTGAAAATGCAACATGTCGTGATATCGCGACACTTTTTCCTCCTTGCTCTTTCTCTTTGCTTTGGACCACGAAAATGCAACATGTCGCGATATCGCGACACTTTTTCCTCCTTGCTCTTTCTCTTTGCTTTGGACCGCGAAAATGCAACATGTCGCGATATCGCGACACTTTTTCCTCCTTGCGGTGTTTTGCTTTTTCTTTGATCTTTAGCATATGGGCCACTTCGGTCTTCTTGGAAAATATGCAAAAAGGTGCATCAGCTATTTTTCCATAGTTAGTCACTTTTTGACTAACAAAAGCCAATTTCATTAATACTTTGAATTTTAAGGACCCATTTTTAATTAGCACCAGGGAGTTCTTTTCATTTTCTAAAGATTCAACCTGGGAAAGGAGGAAGAAGAAAACTAGGGTTTACTCCACAAAAAAGGGAAATTCAAATTCCAACCAAGAATAGCAACAAAATACAGTAGAATACATCAAAGTACGAATGCAAAAGTGAAGAATTGTTACTAGGAGTCTGGAGAAGTGGAAAATTTGAAGAAGTATGGTGGAAATTGCAAGTTGTTAAATATTTAAACCCTAAAAATCTGTATAATCTGGCAAAAAGCAAGTTGAGAAATATTTGAGGAGATAAAATAAGTCCATACAGCCATAAAATTACCACTAGAAATTTGTCACTTTGAAATAAAATCACACCAAAAGTGAAAGAGTGGAAGATTGATTCTGAAAAACACAGAGATGATAGATCGAGGCAATCCGGCAAATGGGTCAGTGAAAGATTTAGAAAAAGAGGTCAAGATTTTGTAATTTTTCACAACCTAGGGTTTGAAAAGTTGTGTTGTATGATTTTTGGGACATGTACGATTTCAAAGGAAATTAGCAAGAGATTGGGTGATTTTTAGGCCATTTTAGGCATCTTTAAACAATCATACAAAATCATACGAAAGCGTACGGATTCCAAAGGGGAAAGTAGTTAAAAATCAACATCATACATAGTACTATCATACTATACAGTCTCAGGTTGCATATGAACGATTTGATGAAGATAGGATGTTTTGAAGGCTGACAGTTGGAAATTGAACTGTGGGAAAAATCGGTAGTGTACGATCCAAAAGTGGCTGGCAAGGGTAAAATTCTACAAGAGAACAAAGAACCATGCATTATATAATTTTACAATAAGTCGTAGATTTATGGTATGCTTCTGATTACGATAACAAATGATGTGGATGTTAAGCTAATTGGCAAGATGTTGAAGGAATGATCTCAACAGAATAGTTTGGACACCGATTAAGGTGGATTGCAACCAATAGGGTGGAGAGATCACCAGGTCCACTACACAAGAGAGAGGTATACACATGACAACACCAAGGGTGACAATCTCGGGCTCATGATTGGCATGGTAATCATCCTTGGAGGAGAAGAGGATATAGGTCATGGATGGGACAAAGATATTGGTAGGCAAACCTGAGAAGAACACCACCAAGGCACTAGGAGGAAATAATGGCACAAGAAAGAACCTCACGGAGGGAATTGAGAAGTGAAACTCATAGGAAGAATGTCAGGTGGAGGTGATAAATATTGCATTTGTGTAGCATGAAGCATTTGCATGCAGGAAGTGGTGGGATGACGAGAAGAATAGGAATCATCCTTGGAGGAAGACGTTCGAGGATGCTCATGTGGCGGTCATTGCACAAGTTCCGCCATTCCATAAAACATTCTTCTAGAACTATCTATTACATATAGTTCAGGCATATAACCCTGCAATCCGAACTGCCTACGTCAATGTGGGCAAGAGGTCAATGAAGGTGGATATTTTGGTAGAGATATTCTAGAAAACATTTGGCTTTTTAGAAGATAGTATGGAGGTAGTAAAAATATTGGTTGATCCAATAGAGGTTGTTGGAACCGATTCTTGCATCCATAGGATTTCGATTGTCATGCTACAAAAATCTATTTGAAACCAACGAGCTATTACAGGCTCTGGTCAACCTGCCTCTTTGTTCTGTTAAACACGAATATTGCTAAAAGAAAACTACATAATGGGTAAGGAAACCCCAACGGTAATTCTATGATAAAACCTTGATTACACGCTCCAGATTTATATTATACTATATGTATTAAAATGACCAAGCAAGAAAATAACCATTCGTTATGCCTTATGTAGACCGATGCCTAGATTCATTGGGTTGTTATAGCAATTTAACAACAATTCTATCATGAACGAAAAGAAGGGGAGGAGGAAAATTGGCATTCTTAATATTATTCGAATATCGCAATAAAACCAAGATTTAACCAACGAAAGAAACGTATATAATGCATTCAAATAATGTAACCCATTACACAGTGACACACAACGCTCAGACAAAGATATAATAGAAAAGAGACTCATAATTGTATTGATTTCATAAAGTTTACATGCAGAGTGGGCAGAATGCCTTTTAACTCTATTTTTCTCAAAGAAAATATATCAATACAATGAAAATATCTTGTTCAAATAATGTAACAGGACTCTCCTACTCTCCTTGTTCCAATCTGGTAATAGTAGAGTCTCTGAATCTCAGGCTCAAAAAGGTAGGAAATAATCTCAGCTTCTTGAACACTTTCCTATCAAAATCCTGCAGAGCAAAGGGAAGAATAAGAAATGAGAGAAAAAATAGACACAGAAGGGGATACAACAACACAACTAACAGGGCACTCAAGTATACCTCTTAGCAAAAATGCTATTCTCTAATTGCTTGATGCAGAACTTGACCGCAACTGCTTCCTTTTATAGTTGATGGTTCTTGATTCTATTATTTCTGGTTCATCTCTTGACCTTACACTTGTCAGCATCTGATTGGACTTCAAAAATTGATACAGCTGGCTTCCACTACCCTTATTGTTTTGGTTATGCTCTCTTATTTGAATTTTTCAACAAGGTGATTCATTTTAACCGGTGATGGTGGGGTTAGGAGAAGCTTTTTCTTTTTCTACTACTTCTTCATGTGTTGTTTCTCTATCAACTATTGTCGAGACTTTTTCTGTTGGCTCTGAATTTTGTTGTGATGAACTTGCTTCCAACTATTGATCATGAGTTTTAACTCCTTTCCCTTTTTGGCCTTGTTGCAACTTTTTTATTTGCTCACTTATTAATCTCCAAACTTCTGTGTCAAAGGAGGCAGCAAACCTTAGCATCTCTTGCAAAATCATATTTTTTTGTGTGGTTATAATGGACCTGTTCATCTCATATTGGAAGAGCAACATCTCCACAGTATTCACCAGAGAAGTAGTTTGTTTAGTCATTTTCGCTTCATCACCTGGTTCACATTCAAATATATCTATAGTACGCTTGAATACCTCTTCCACATCAGAGGCCTCTAAGCATTGGTCTAAGGAAAGTCCAATATCTGCTAGTTTTTCTATTGCATCTTCTATCATATTATCCATTTCATTTACAACATTGATCCATCTCCCCCGGTTTGCTCCGAACAGGGCTGCTTTCAAAAACTCAAAATTTAGCTGGATTTTATTGCCATTATCTGTTGTTATCTCCTGACCTTGCAACTCTTCAAAATGATCTCCTATAAAATCTAGGGTAGGGTGGATGACTTCAAAATCTTCTTCTCTTTCTTGTAATAATGTCAGAATTTCTTGAGCAGTTACTTGGATCACCCTCATCTGTCTAAACATCTCAGAAAACCCACTGGCATGAGCTTTTATTTTCATTAACATGTCTTTCTTCATTGCATTCAGATAATAGACATGATCTTGAATCTTCACCACTGAAGGGGGTTGTGCACTTGAAGTATCTCTTCAGGCCAATTCTTCCTATTGCTTACTTATTAATGCTTTCATTTCTGCCTTTTCCTTCTCCTCCTTTTCTAATTGTTTCCTTAACTCTGCAATTTTTTCAATGAATTGATCTATAGCTTGATTTTGCATTGCTTTTGACAACCCTTGCTTGGCTATTTCACCTTCTTTCCCTAGTACCGATGAGCCCCTGGTTTCCTCATTGACTCTAAAAACAAGTGGGTCTTGCAGAGCAGGAAGATTTATCTCTGCTATATCTGATATAGGTGCTTCTAATTGTGACTCTTCTATAAATTATTCTCCTATATTTCCCATCCCTGCTATTAACTGTAATTCTTGTTCATCTACAGCAGTGAAGGTAGTATGCTCATATGTTCTTTCCAAAACAACCTTTGTAGAGGGTAAGGATAATCTGGGCTTTTTCTTTTCTACAGGAGTTATCTCTGTTTGCTTTCTTACTAGGTGACTTCGGAACAGATCACCAAATCCACCAGTTCTTCTACTATTCATTTGTATTACCGATGGAATTTTAATCTCCTATCCCTTTATGCTCAAAGAGGCAGGGATGGCCATGGGCACCAATTTCTTCACACTAGTTACAACTAATACTCTGTCAAAAATGGGAACTACAGCTTGCTATGTGGGTGAAGCTTTCTGAGCAGATGTGATTACAAGTTCTTTCCCCTTACTTGCACTGGGTTCTTGGGAAACTTCTTGAGGAGTGCTTGGTGTCGATTCTATTCTGAGATGAGCACTTCTAGGAGGCCTGACCTGTTGCTCTACTATATCTGTAGTTTTAATAGTGACCTCCATTAGATCGATGCCCTGTTCTTCTATCAACTCCAACAAGGGGTCTTCTCTGATTGCTTGGCCTACCCCTGGAAAAATAGGAGCTACAACATCTACTGAACCTTCCCGAAGCCTCCTTAATTTTGTGGGGTAATCATAGGCCTCACAAACCTGTGTGTTGCCCCTCTTTTCGAGAGGGAATTTATCCCATACTCCCTGCAAATCCAATCCTTTTTCCATAGCTTCTAATAAGATTTCCTCAAAAGCGTCTTCACGATGCAGAATTCGGGCGTATTCCCTTTTTACCATCATTTTGTTGTATGTCCCTTTTGGGTCATAAAATCTCCAAGTTATTTCATCGAATCCCTTATTATCCAATTCAAACATTCCCTTGAGCAGGGAAGGGTAGCCAACAAATATAAAATCTCCAAAATGACAGGGAACATCAAGCCAGGGGACTTTACCATGTTTCTTCACCAACCTCATCTTAGCCTCTTCGGCCACTTGCCTGCATAATTCCAAAGCTGCTAGGGATAATGGGCAATACTTTGGTAACAACTTAGGGGGAATTTTAGCCCCATATAGTCTGATATATGTAAAACCTTCTATGAAAAAGAAATCCCCAATATCCTTTTCTTTGATTAAAGCCCTTACTCCTGGCCCTAATCTCTTAGGAACCATGCCAGTTAAAACCCAATGGATTTCCACCAGGAAGTGGTCACAGAACCAGCCAAAGTGAGTTCGTCCTTCGTGTATTCTCCAGAAACTATTTTGGACATAGGGGCTGTCAATGGCTTTCACTCTTTTCCTGGCTTCTTCTCCCAATTGACCCGCTATCAGATGGATAAAAATTGAATATTGAGAAAAATGGGGCATCTCTTGCCTTTGTTCAAAAATTGCTTTTCTTAATTCTACCATTTCTTTATGCATCTGGGTACTTAACTCTAATTCCCAGGCGTATATTGGGGTGTTATATGCCCTATTGCATTGTGCAGCTAAATATAAAACCCTTTTAGTTATTCTACTGAGATCCTGTACTCCCAAAATTATGTTTATCATATCACAAAAATCTTGGACCCATGGCCTAAAAGCATTTTTCCTAATTGGGAATTCCTTTTCTATTTTCTCATGTGTATCAAACAAGGTTTTAAAAACTTCCATATCTATAAACATTCGAGATTGATGTTCGATTACCTTGTCTACCAGAAAGGTGGTATACTCTATCAACTTGAAAACCTTCTGGATGTGTTCGACTTTAATACTAAACACGGGCCGATCCTTATTGTCTCGAAATGTCCTCGTTCTTTCATCATATGCCACCGCCAACCAAGCCATCAAATCTGAGGAGAAGTGAACTTTCAGACATACCAACTTTCCAAGGTTACTATTCCATCTGTTATTTCTGGGGAAACCTTTATACTATAACCTCTATGCTTTGTGAAACAAATCGACCATTATCCATGGGGTCCGGTCATCATTCTCCATCACACGAGCAAAACTCTTGATACATGCATTGTCGATCTCGTACTACTGTGTTGGGGTAGGTCTTTTATCAGCTCCACATTTCTGAGAAAATTCATACATTGTGCTGTCGGGAACAGGTGGTCCAGAGATCACAGAGTATGGTGACCTATCTGTGATGAATTTTACGGCTTCCCTAGTGTCTTCGGGTACGAAAACGTCTCCCCATGATGCCATTGATCTCAATGTAGCAGGTCGGGTCCTTCTATGATAGTGAAGCTCAAAAATCCTCTTCTCTCTGTACTTCTTGTGTATTAATATCTGCTCTTAACTTGCCAGGGTGGTAATCTTGACTGATTTTCGTGAGCTCATATATAGGGTGGCGAAATGGGTTTGATAATTTCGCACGTTTTGTCATCAATACGATGCCACCAACTACTATTTAAAATTGGCCAAAGAAATTTTGCCAACGCGTCCTTTTTTGAAGTTGAGCGTTAATGACGGGTAATGTTCTTCATCCTACGTGTCCCGGGGCCTTTTGGTTTGTGTGCCTGTAATCATTAAAACTTCCGCTATTTGCCACTGGAACCCTTTTTATCTGACGTGGAACTGGGATGTGTAATGGGGATGGCTTCCATTTTGAATCTCGTGCCACCTCAGCCCCGAACGATAACTAAATCTTGGGGATTGATTATATTTTACTTAGGCAGCAATCACCCTCGGGATCTTCACAAGATTCGGTTCTTGGTGTGAGTGCCTGTCATTATTATCTCGAATGCCCTTAGCTTCCCTGAGTCAACCATGATCAAGCGCAACCATCGGATGTGCTTCTATTCTATCACAACCTTGGATATTTTTAAAACTTGTAGGTTAGTTATTTCAAAAGAAAACATGCTTCGAACATTTTTAACTTTGACCAATAAGGATGGTAATTAATGATGGGTTTAAAGCCTTATTAAATGTGTTTTAAGATTTAATTAATCAAGTGTTAATTTAAGCTTACCTTTTGGTTTACCTTTAGAGCGCACGCTATCGTTGGATCGATTCGAGATGAAGCGCATCCATTGGATCCATCAAAATATACCCTATGGATTAGTCTCATTTGTATTCCATTATGTTGACTTTGAATTGCTCGATGTCATTAGATTTTTTTAACCTTGATGGAGCACTACCATTGGATTATTGGGATTACTTTAATGCTTTGATCTTTGATTCATGCACTACCGTCAGATCTTGGAAAGGATTAGTGCAACCATTGATGTCTAGGGACCCTGATCACTTGATTAAGTCTCTCTTTAATCATTAGCACCATTAGATCTTTGTATATTTGCTTTTTCACCATTACCTTCGACATCTACATCCATCTCCTAAATGCATACTCATTAGTAAAAGGCACATCATTAAATTTGACTAATCTAGATTAAGCCAAAAGGGGAAATATCCGATGTATTATACCCTCGCTAATGCATAATTAATTTTTTCTTTACCTTTGCTTTTCCTGATACATTACCATTCACCTTTTTAGATTTAGATTTTAGCATGATCGTCAGATCTCGATTGGTGTTGGCACGACCGTTGATTTTCTTCAACCTGTGGGTTAGTTACCTCGGGGCATATAATGTTTAAACCTTGATTAAGCCAGAAAGGGGAGTGATTAGCAATGTGTTTAAACCCTTGTTAACCTTGTTTAGTAATTTTAATTAATCACATGGGGTTTTTACCTTTTTAATGCGTCTTTTATGGGAGCGCTACCGTTGGATCAGATCTAGATCGAGCGCTGTCGTCCGATCTACCCAACTTGCTCGATGATTATTTCAAAGGGGGGCACGTATCCTTAGTGTTTTATTACCATAGCACTTTAACATGTGATTTAATTAAAACAAGTGCAACCGGTGATCTTGAGTTTGCTTGAGCGCTATCATCCTATCTATTGGAGTTG
The DNA here is from genome assembly GCA_028583015.1 of Wollemia nobilis. Classification (NCBI taxonomy): domain Eukaryota; kingdom Viridiplantae; phylum Streptophyta; class Pinopsida; order Araucariales; family Araucariaceae; genus Wollemia; species Wollemia nobilis. The sequence continues at coordinate 3,107,725 of JAQPPZ010001192.1, forward strand.
CTCGTTGTTTAATTAGTAACTTTGACCTATGTTGACTCATTAAATGTTTTGACTTTTTGGAGATTGCGTAACCATTGGATTGGCTTAGACTCAAGCGCATTCATCCAAATTGGCAAAGTTGCATAGATTTTAATCACTTTTAACCTTAGGTTATAATATTTATAGAATATTGACATCCTTTTATTTAACCTTTAATTGTTTATTGAAGCGTAATCATCCGATTAAACCTGAATCAAGCATGGCCCTCGGATTAGATCTAAGGTGCTTGAATTTTAATTAAATGGGGTGCATACCCTCAAGATTTTAATTAAGACCTTAATGTTAACTTTACTTTTCGGGCTTTAGACCACGATGTTTAATTAAATTTCTCCATTACTTTTGAATACCTTAGGACTTAAAGGTTTATCATTTGATTTAGGCCCAAGGGAAAATTATTTTAGGGAGATCAGATTTTGGCTTTAAAATATCTGATTAATAAAATTTTTCCCTATCCCTTATTGAGATACTTGAGTAATAAAAAGAGGCACACATTATTAACAACCAAGTTTAGAATTTAGCAAACAAACCATAAGAAAAATCAAGCTACTCTACATCAGATGAAGAAGTGACAAACATTATGATTACTTTGATGAAACCAAAAATTTAAATTTGGGGGTTTCAAAGTTGAGTCAAATTTGGCTCCAACATAGGCTCTGACTGGGACAAGGTGTTGAAAACATGAAGCACTTGAGAACCACAGAATCTCCTGGTTTTAAAAATTGAACAAAAATTAAACCCTATTTGACTGATCAAAGCTTGAAAAACAAAATACATTTTTTATATATTGAAAAATGTATGAACAACATGATATCAAAGCTATAGAGTTTTTGAAAACTGTAATTCCTTTTATTCAATTTTGAAACTAGGGTCATATTTTTAGAAACATATGAGTTTTTTTTAATATATTGTAATGCTTGTTTTGGCTAAGTCATAAGATATGATTACACAAAATTTTTCAAAGCCATTTACTTCATCATATTTCATGCCCATGTGTGTGTTTGTTCATTTATTTTGATTTCTAAATCTTCTAGAACTTTGCCATATCTGAGAAAAATAGTTAAGCCTATATGTGATTTCACTCTTTAAAAATTTTCACCATTCTACGGGGCTCCACTGCCAGTCAAGCGTCTATAGCCCCGGTGGAGTTGCTTCTAATCCCATCATGGTTTTACCCTACTGCGATCAAGCGTCTATAGCCCCGATAGAGGTTTTCCAAGATATCTCAGATAATGACTCAATTTAACTTTGTTTTTTTATTTTTCTTTCTTGTGAGAGAAATACTTGGATATATAAGCAAATTGTGCAACGAGTATGCCTGAGTTGAGGATTAGTTTACGGCTATAAAGGATGAGTGTAATGATTTTTGGCTCAACTACCCTCTCAAAGATAACTCGGCTCTTTGGACCTTGAAGTCACCTTAAGTATCATTTGTAATGTGAGGCTTTGACATGATGTTTCAATCAGCTTTGTTTTCCTTCTGTTTTATCTCATATCAAACAACTATTGCATAAACACTCATATTTTGAAAATTGTAAACCTCATCTGGATCTAAAATAAATCTCTTTTTTTTCTTATTATTTTTAGGGGGAATCAATAGTAATATATACTCATTAAGCTAAGAATATCATGTGTACAGTAAACTCAGAATTAAATAAGAAAAGAAATGCTAAAAGTAAAACACTCTGTTTTTGGGGTTTTTGTTCTTTTCATTTTTTTATTTTCTTTTATTTTATTCACCTTCAACAGGGATTATACATTTTGAGGTGTTGGCCATTAATAGGAATAGCCATCATTTCTCCCTGCAAGGTCTGCAACTTGTATGTATTTTGCCCGATAACATGAGCTATTTGGTATGGTCCAATCCATTTGGGTTCAAATTTACCTTTTTCACCATGTTTATCATTTTTAGGATCCCAATAGATGACTATATCTCCCTGAGAAAAAGGAGTACCTTTGGCTTTCTTATTAAACAATTTCATGGTTTTCTGAGTTTGTTCCATCATTCTATTAAGGGTCTCTCTTCTTTGCTCTTCTAACAGGACAATTTGGTCAAGCCTTCTCTGTATGGGATTGGGGTTTTCATGGTCTTGCAATAAGAGGGAAAGTGCCAATTTCTCTATTTTTGAAGGTAATAAGGCTTTCTCTCCATAAACCATCTCATAGGGGGTTCTTCCTATGTTTCTTTTAATAGACAACCTATCAGCCCATAAAGCAAATTTAAGTTCACTATCCCATCCCCTTTTGTTCTTACCTAATGACATTTTTATTCTTGTTATTACATTCTTATTTGATGACTCAACTAAACCATTTCCTTGGGGGTAATAATTAGCAGAATGAGATAATTCAATTCCATATTCAACACAAAATTCTACCATTTCATATGAAACAAAATATTGTGCATTATCTGTAACTAGCTTTTGAGGAACCCCAAACCTGGTCAGAATGTTTTCTTCTAAGAATTTGATGATTGTGGTAGTTGTAGATGTTCTCAAAGGTGCAGCTTCTACCCACTTTGTGAAGTAATCTGTTGCAGTTATGATCCACTTGTGTTGGCCAGATGAATTAGGCTTGATCTCTCCAATTAGGTCAATACCCCATTGTGTGAATGGTGCTTCAATGATTACTGGCTTGAGGGGCATGGCTGCCAAATGCTTCTTTCCTACAAAAACTTGGCAATTATGACAGTTCCTAACATATTTATATACATCTTTAAAAATGGAAGGCCAATAATATCCTGCTCTCATAATTTTATTAGCTGTAGCTCTTGGAGCAAAATGTCCTCCACAGAAACCATCATGAAATTCATTGATTATTTTTGGGACTTCGCTTTCATATAAACAGACTAATAATATTCCATCAAGGTGTTTCCAGTATAGCACACCATCTTGTATGTAATATTTTTGAGCTTGAAGCTTGACTGACCTCATTCTGTTTGTTGACATATCTTTAGGGAATGACAGAGTTTGTAAGTATGACAATATTTCTTCATACCATTTACATTCAGTATTATTGATTCTTCTGACATCATATGCCTCATCTATTGTGAGAACATTTTCAAATCCTTCTTCTTCTTTTTTGGCCAACAATTTAGCTAAACCTTGCCCTTTGATAGTTTTAACTATTTTGAATTCAACATCATATTGCAGAAGCTTTACCATCCACCTTGTTGGTCTTCCTAATGGCTCTGATTGGGAAAAAATATCCTTTATTGCTATAAAAGGAATACAATAGTAAACCTTATTTGAGCCAAATATACCTTTGAAGTGTTCTAAATATTGGATGACTGCATAAGCATGTTTTTCTAGCAAGGTGTATTTAATATGTGCTCCTTTTAGCCTTGAACTCATGAAGGCTATTGGCCTTTCATTATTTTCATCATCTTTCTATGAAAGAACTGCAACTATAGAATGTTCAGATGCATAAGAATAGATATTAAAATCTTTGGCATAATCTGGGAAACTTAGGGCTAGAGTGGTTGATATGGCTTCTTTAATTTTGTTAAATGCTTCCATATTTTCCATTGTCCATTTTATTTCTCCAGTTTTCTTAACCATGTCATTTATGGGTTTGGTCATCTCTACAAAATTTGGGACAAATATTCTAATGAAATTTATCTTGCCAAAGAATGACCTGACTCCTTTTAAATTTCTAGGAGGGGGAATTTTGGAAATGGCTTCAATTCTATCTGGATCAATGCTTATTCCTTTTTCTGAAACTATATGTCCTAACAACTTTCCTTGTGTAGTCCCAAATATGCATTTCTTGGGATTTAAAGAAATTCCAAATTCCTTGCACCGAGCAAAAACTGTAGTTAAGTGTTCTAGATGATCTTCTGGATTTTTAGAAAATACTATGATATCATCCAAGTATACAACTACAATTTTGAACATTAATCCTTTAAAAGCAAAGTCCATTGCTCTTTGAAAAGTAGCACCTGCATTCATTAGTCCAAAAGGTATCCTTAAATATTCAAATGTGCCCCAGGGTGTAGTGAATGTTGCCTTATGTCTATCTTCTAGATTTATCTGAATTTGATTGTACCCTAAAAATCCATCTAATAGAGACAATCTTGTTGAGCCAACTACTGCTTGCAATAATTGTTCCATGTTGGGTAATGGGTAATTGTATTTTAATGAACTCTTGTTTAAATTTCTAAAATCTACACAGAGTCTAATATCCCCATTCTTTTTTCTAACTGGTACTAAGTTGGATATCCAGGAAGAAAATCTTACCTTTCTGATTATTTTGGAATCTAGTAACTTTTGTACCTCCTTTTGCATTATTGGGTGAAGAGTTGGATTGTATTTCCTCTGCTTCTGTCTGAATGGTTTGGAATCTTCTTTCAGGGGTATTATGTGTGTCATTACATCTGTTTTGAATGTTTTCAGATCTTCATAAGTCCAAGAAAAATGTTCTTTGTTCTTTTTAAGAAACTGATATATCCAGCTTTTTCTTTAGCAGGTAAGGCCATGTCTACTTTCACTATTTTGGGTTCTTTCATTGAGCCAATATTAATATCTTTAGATATCACTTCTCTACGTAAAGGCTTATAGGCTTTGTCAAAATCATCAAATAGACTTTCTAGAGAAACCAATCCTTTGGGTATTCTATTAGTTTTCAATTGGATTACTTCTACTAGCTCTCCTATTTGGTCTTTTAGCTTTTCTTCATCTTTTTCATCATAGATTACATCTGCATACTGATTTTGTAGAGTCATAAAATATTTAATATCTATGTCATCTTGAAAGACTTATAGATATACTATGTTATCTGGCACAGATGGTTTATAAACTGAAATAGTTGGGAATCTATCCATATATTCTGTAGTTATCTTCGGGTGATCTAGACCTGAGGTATTTATAGCTAAAATATCTGCAACATGATTTTGTTCTCTAGGAATATATGAGATATTGAAAGCTAAGAATTTATCAATTTCTTCCAACATTGCATTTCTATATTGCTTAAGCCTAGGATGTTTAGTCTGATATTTACCTTTGATCTGTAGTATAATAAGCTCTGCATCCCCTATTACAGTCAAGTAGTTAATGCCTAACTCTTTTGCTTTCCTTAGCCCTAGTAGTAAAGCTTCATACTCAGCTACATTGTTTGTGCAAGGAAATTGTAGTCTGTAAGGAATACCAAGGTAATTTCCTTTTATATCGATCAAATTTACACCTACACCTGCTCCAGACTGTGATTTAGCTCCATCAAAAGACATGGTCCACATTTCTTGAGTCAAAACTCTATCTGATTCAACATCTACTATTTTTATATCTTCTTGATCCATGTTCTTTGCTTCTGGTACCTCCACCAGGAATGGGTTGTGCCATATGGAGTAAACTCCCATCCCTTTTTCTTCCATAGAGTTTACTAAGTTAATCATGGTTTCATCTATTTGAATCAACTCTACGGAGTGTTTGTTGAATGGTTCCCTTCTCAAAATTATATTCTCCTTATCTGATATTGGGATTGTAGCATAGGACCAATCCAATTGAATTGAACCTCCTAGTTGTTCTGCCCAATGCCTACTGAGTAATAGTGAGAAAAATGGGTCAACATCAACTACTGCAACATCCATGACAATGCCCTTTTTGGGGTGTTGATCTAGGAAAACTAACAATCCAGTTATCACCCCTACACAAGGAATTTGCCTACTATCCATTACAAAAATAGGGGCAGAATCTCTAGTACAGATTAATCCCATTTGGTCAGCTATTAGCTTAGGCATGATATTATGTGAAGCTCCACTATCTAGCATGCAATTATGAATCACATATCTTTCCCCTTCATCTGAATTATATCTTAATGACACATAGAAGGGTCTGACAGAAGATGGTGATCTTGTATCATGTTGATTTTGTCTAGCAGCATGGCAAGTTGGGTCTTCTTTTTGTTCCACTAATCCAAATGCTCTGCAGACTTGTTCTCTATATTGTTGAACTTTCATAAGTTCTCCAAATGTGATATTAACCTTTTGCTTACTGAGTTCTGACCCAACATCGAATTCTATCTTCTTTATATCCAGTGGTTTATTACTTTCTTCTTTGGGAATCTCTTCCTCTAATTCTATTACTTCAGGAATAATATTTTTAAGGTTCCTATCAGTTTTCTCTTTACTGATATTTTTATTGGTGAAAGTTTGTTTTCTTATTTCACTTGTAGAGGCTTTCTCTGTCCTTTCAGGGACTGTTCTATTCCTTAAATTTAGAACATGGGTTGCCTCTAATTCTTCAACCTCTTGAGCAGTGGGGATTAATTTCCCTTGCTTCATCTTATCATATCTTGACTCATGTGATTTCTACAAGATTTTAGTTCCTTCAGTTACTAAAATTTGAGGATGATGATTTGAAGCATACTTATCCATATCTTCTTCAAACAACCTTTCTCTGGATTCATCTTCAACAGACCAACAAGCATTGATTCTTATATCCTCTTCTGATTCTACATGCATATCTACATTACGTTGATCACTTAGGTGAATTCCACATGCATCAGGGTTATGGGGTGCATCACAAGTAGAGAAAAAATAGGGAAACCCCTATGCTACATTAGCAGATGGTATAGGGTTAGGAACATTGTTCTGATCTCTGTCAGAGTCTTAGTTTTTCTAGTTATTGTTCCCATTATTCCTACTCCTATTTCCTTCTTCAAAACCATTGTTGTTTCCCCAATTCCTATTGAAATTTTTCTTAAAGGGAGGACGGTTGTCAACATGAGGTCGCTCTATCTGTGAAGATTCACCATTATTTCCATTTCTTTCAATTCTTGCTAACCTGTTGTTCATGTTATTGAACATCTCAGTCATTTGACTAGTCAATTTCTCTATTGGATCAATTTTGATTCTTCTTTGTATATCAAATGCCACCCTTTTGGGTTTTCTCTCAAGTAGGTTGACTTCTAGAGAATAGGGCTTCATCTTACCACTGTCAAGCATATTTCTTTCTATATCCATTGCTTTTTCCATACAACCATCAATGGTAGTGGCTTGTTCTTGCCTTAACTCATAGTTAAACTCTCCTTGAAAGGCATTCTTATAAAAACAAATAGACTGGATATCACTAGGTCTAAGGTTGGCAGGGATTTTGTTCCTAGTATTTGAAAATCTTATGTTGAAATCACTAACAACCTCATTTTATTTTTTCTTCATAGTGGCTAGCTTAGTTAACAGTGATTGTTCATTTTTCCTTTCACCATATTTCTTTAGAAACACAACTTCCATTTTGGTGAAGTTTGGGATATCATTGTTAGGAAGGGAATTAAACCACTCTCTAGCATATTTTTCTAAAGTCTATAAAAATAGTCTTAAGACTACATCTTCATGTTCAACTTCTAGACTATCCATTGCATACAAGAAACTTTTGATATGATCTTCTCCAGTTACTGCACTATTTCCTAAAAATTTAGGGAGGTATTTGTGAGCTTTATTGGGTAAGGTATTTAAATTTATGGGTAATACAAAAGGCCTATATCTGTTAGTCCTCCATAAATGAACATTAACCTGGGCCATTGCTACTGTAGGATTCAGATTCACAGTAGTAACACTTACAGGAATGTGAGGTTGAGTAATCTGGATATGATCTAATGGGTTATTTACCTCAGTATTACTATTATAAGAATAATCACATATATCCTCTATAACATAATTTAAACGTTCATCTATAGTAATAATATTCTGATTTTTCTTTATGTACTTTTTACTGCTAGAATTTGATCTACTATTATAAATAGTACTCTTGAAAAGTGGAGTTTTTTGGGTATGTATAAATACCTCTGGATTCTCGAGTTCTGGAAATAGCTCCTTACCACTTCTCCTGGTGTTCGCCAACACGTTATGCTCTCTCCTTTTTATTTTTTCCTTTTGGGTTCGTCTAGCAGAGTCGCCAACACCGGGGTGTAGAAAGAACAACGTATGCTTTTATCAAGAATGCTTGATATTATCACTCATCCTCACAGGAGTCGGTTCTTGGGATAATTCAAGAAAATCAAGAAACCAAAAATTTCAAGAAGATCAAGAAACCAAAAATTTCAAGAAGATCAAGAAACGTAAAGAAAATCAAAATTTGAAAACCATGGGTAAAATAAAGAGCGTAGAAAAAGTAAAAATTAAAACAAACGTTCTTTATTCTAACTGGCCACCCATTGAAAATAATGTCGTTCGAAGAAAAACTTTTAAGAAGATAATTAAATATTTCTATCAAGTCCTCCCAAATGGTGCCAAAAAATATTGGAACCGATTCTTGCATCCATAGGATTTCGATTGTCATGCTACAAGAATCCATTTGAAACCAATGAGCTATTACAGGCTCTGGTCAACTTGCCTCATTGTTCTATTAAACACAAATATTGCTAAAAGAAAACTACAGAATGGGTAAGGAAACCCCAACGGTAATTATATGAATAAAACTTTGATTACATGCTCCAGATTTATATTATACTATATGTATTAAAATGACCAAGCAAGAAAACAACCATTTGTTATGCCTTATGTAGACCGGTGCCTAGATTCATTGGGTTGTTATAGCAATTTAACAACAATTCTATCATGAACGGAAAGAAGGGGAGGAGGAAAATTGGTGTTCTTAATCTTATTCGAATATCGCAATAAAACCAAGAGTTAACCAATGAAAGAAACGTATATAATGCATTCAAATAATGTAACCCATTACACAGTGACACACAATGCTCAAACAAAGATATAATAGAAAAGAGACTCAGAATTGTATTGATTTCATAAAATTTACATGCAGAGTGGGCAGAATGCCTTTTAACTCTATTTTTCTCAAAGAAAATATATCAATACAATGAAAAGATCATGTTCAAATAATGTAACAGGTCTCTCCTACTCTCCTTGTTCCAATATGGTAACAACAGAGTCTCTAAATCTTAGGCTCAAAAAGGTAGGAAATAATCTCAACTTCTTGAACACTTTCCTATCACAATCCTGCAGAGCAAAGGGAAGAATAAGAAATGAGAGAAAAAAATAGACACAGAAGGGGATACAACAACACAACTAACAGGGCACTCAAGTATACCTCTTAGCAAAAATGCTATTCTCTAATTGCTTGATGCAGAACTTGATCATAGCTGCTTCCTTTTATAGCTGCTGGTTCTTGATTCTATTATTTCTGGTTCATCTCTGACCTTACACTTGTCAACATCTGATTGAACTTCAAAAATGGTACAGCTGGCTTCCACTACTCCTTATTGTTTTGGTTATGCTCTCTTCTTTGAATTTTTCAAAAAGGTGATTCAGTTTAACCAGTGATGGTGGTGTTGGGTGAACCTTTTTCTTTTTCTACTACTTCTTCATGTATTTTTTCTCTATCAACTGCTATTGGGACTTGTTTTTTTGGCTCAAAATTTTGTTGTGATGAACTTGCTTTCAGCAGTTGATCATGAGTTTTAACTCCTTTTCCTTTTTGGCCTTGTTGCAGCTTTTTTATTTGTTCACTTATAAATCTCCAAACTTTTGTGTCAAAGGAGGCAACAAACCTTAGCATGTTCATCTCTTGCAAAATCATATTTTTCTATGTGGTTATAATGGACCTGTTCATCTCATATTGGAAGAGCAACATCTCCACAGTATTCACCAGAGAAGTAGTTTGTTTAGTCATTTCTGCTTCATCATCTGATTCACACTCAAATATTTCTATGGTATGCTTGAGTAGTTCTTCTACATCGGAGGCTTCCAAGCATTGGTCTAAGGATAGACCGATATCTGCCATTTTTCCTATTGCTTCTTCTATTAAATTATCCATTTCATTTACAACATTGATCCATCTTTCGGTTTGCCCCAAACATGGTTGCTTTCAAAAACTCAAAATTTAGCTGGATTTTATTGCCATTATCTGTTGTTATCTCCTGACCCTGCAACTCTTCAAAATTATCTCCTATGAAATCAAGGGTAGGACGAATGACTTCAAAATATTCTGCTCTCTCTTGTATTAATGTCAGAATTTCTTGAGCAGTTACTTGGATCACCCCTATCTGTCTAAACATTTTAGTGAATCCTCTAGCATGAGCTTGTATTTTTATTAACATTTTCTTCTTCATTGCATTTAGATAATAGGCATGATCTTGAATCTTCACCACTGAAGGAGGTTGTGCACTTGAAGTATCCTTTCGGGCCAATTCTTCCTGTTGCTTACTTATTAATGCTTTCATTTCTACTTTTTCCTTCTCCTCCTTTTCCAATTGTTTCCTTAACTCTGCAATTTTTTCAATGAATTGGTCTATAGCTTGATTTTGCATTGTTTTGACAACTTTGGCTATTTCACCTTCTTTCCCTAGTACCGATGAGCCCCCTATTTCCTCATTGACTCTGAAGACAAGTGGGTCTTGCAGAGCAGGAAGATTTATCTCTGCTATATCTGATATAGGTGCTTCTAATTGTGACTCTTCTGTAAACTGTTCTCCTATATTTCCCATCCCTGCTATTAACTGTAATTCTTGTTCATCTACAATAGTGAAGGTAGTCTGCTCATCTGTTCTTTCCAAAACAACCTTTGTAGAGGGTAAGGATAATCTGGGCTTTTTATTTTCTATAGGAGTTATCTCTGTTTGCTTTCTTACTAGGTGACTTTGGAACAGATCACCAAATCCACCAGTTCTTCTACTATTCATTTGTATTACTGATGGAATTTTAATCTCCTGTCCCTTTATGCTCAAAGAGGCAGGGATGGCCATGGGTGCCAATTTCTTCACACTAGTTACAGCTAATACTCTATCAAAAATGGGAACTACAGCTTGCTCCGTGGGTGAAGCTTTCTGAGCAGATGTGATTACAAGTTCTTTCCCCTTACCTGCACTGGGTTTTTGGGAAACTTCTTGAGGAGTGCTTGGTGCCGATTCTATTTTGAGATGAGCACTTCCAGGAGGCCTGACCTGTTGCTCTACTATATCTATAGTTTTAATAGTGACCTCCATTAGATCGATGCCCTGTTCTTCTATCAACTCCAACAAGGGGTCTTCTCTGATTGCTTGGTCTGCCCCTGACAAAATAGGAGCTACAACATCTACTGAACCTTCCTGAAGCCTCCTTAATTCTGTGGGGTAATCATAGGCCTCACAAACCTGTGTGTTGCCCCTATTTTTGGGAGGGAAATTATCCCATACTCCCTGCAAATCCAATCCTTTTTCCATAGCTTCTAATAAGCTTTCCTCAAAAGCGTCTTCACGATGCAGAATTCGGGCGTATTCCCTTTTTACCATCATTTTGTTGTATGTTCCTTTTGGGTCATAAAATCTCCAAGTTATCTCATCGAATCCCCTGTTATCCAATTCAAACATTCCCTTGAGTAGGGAAGGGTAGCCAACAAATATAAAATCTCCAAAATGACAGGGAACATCGAGCCAGGGGACTTTACCATGTTTCTTCACCAACCTCATCTTAGCCTCTTCGACCACTTGCCTGCATAATTCCAAAGCTGCTAGGGATAATGGGCAATACTTTGGTAACAGCTTAGGGGGAATTTTAGCCCCATATAGTCTGATATATGTAAAACCTTATGTGAAAAATAAATCCCCAATCTCCTTTTCTTTGATTAAAGCCCTTACTCCTGGCCCTAATCTCTCAGGAACCATGCCAGTTAAAACCCAATGGATTTCCACCAGGAAGTGGTCATAGAACCAACCAAAGTGAGTTCGTCCTTCGTGTATTCTCCAGAAACTATTTTGGACATAGGGGCTGTCAATGGCTTTCACTCTTTTCCTGGCTTCTTCTCCCAATTGACCAGCTATCAGATGGATAAAAATTGAATATTGAGAAAAATGGGGCATCTCTTGCCTTTGTTCGAAAACTACTTTTCTTAATTCTACCATTTCTTTATGCATCTGGGTACTTAATTCTAATTCCTAGGCATAAATTGGGGTGTTATATGCCCTATTGCATTGTGCAGCTAAATATAAAACCCTTTTAGTTATTCTACTGAGATCCTGTACTCCCAAAATTATGTTTATCATATCACAAAAATCTTGGACCCATGGCCTAAAAGCATTTTTCCTAATTGGGAATTCCTTTTCTATTTTCTCATGTGTATCAAACAAGGTTTTAAAAACTTCCATATCTGTAAACATTCGAGATTGATGTTCGATTACCTTGTCTACCAGAAAGGTGGTATACTCTGTCAACTTGAAAACCTTCTGGATGTGTTCGACTTTAATACTGAACACGGGTCGATCCTTATTGTCTCGAAATGTCCTCGTTCTTTCATCATACGCCACCGCCAGCCAAGCCATCAAATCTGAGGAGAAGTGAACTTTTGGACATACCAGCTTTCCAAGGTTACTATTCCATATATTATTTCTAGGGAAACCTTTATACTGTAACCTCTGTGCTTTGTGAAACAAATCGGCCATTATCCATGGGGTCCGGTCATCGTTCTCCATCACACGAGCAAAACTCTTGATACATGCATTGTCGATCTCGTACTGCTGTGTTGGGGTAGGTCTTTTATCAGCTCCACATTTTTGAGAAAATTCATACATTGTGCTGTCGAGAACAGGTGGTCCAGAGATCATAGAGTATGGTGACCTATCTGTGATGAATTTTATGGCTTCCCTAGTGTCTTCGGGTACAAAAATGTCTCCCCATGATGCCATTGATCTCAATGTAGTAGGTCGGGTCCTTCTGTGATAGTGAAGCTCAAAAATCCTCTTCTCTATGTACTTCTTGTGTATTAATCTCTGCTCTTAACTTGCCAAGGTGGTAATCTTGACTGATTTTCATGAGCTCATATATAGGGTGGCAAAATGGGTTCGATAATTTCACACGTTTTGTCATCAATACGATGCCACCAACTATTGTTTAAAATTGGCCAAAGAAATTTTGCCAACACATCCTTTTCTAGAGTTGAGCGTTCATGACGGGTAATGTCCTTCATCCTACATGTCCCGGGGCCTTTTGGTTTGTGTGCCTATAATCATTAAAACTTCCACTATTTGCTATTGGAATCCTTTTTATCTGATGTGGAACTGGGATGTGTAATGGGGATGGCTTCCATTTTGAATCTCGTGCCACCTCAGCCCCGAACGATAACTAAATCTTGGGGATTGATTATATTTTACTTAGGCAACAATCACCCTCGGGATCTTCACAAGATTCGATTCTTGGTGTGAGTGTCTACCATTATTATCTCAAATACCCTTAGCTTCCCTGAGTCAACCATGATCAAGCGCAACCATCGGATGTGCTTCTATTCTATCACAACCTTGGATATTTTTAAAACCTGCAGGTTAGTTATTCGAAAGAAAACATGCTCCGAACCTTTTTAATTTTGACCAATAAGGATGGTAATTAATGATGGGTTTAAAGCCTTGTTAAATGTGTTTTAGGATTTAATTAATCAAGTGTCAATTTAAGCTTACCTTTTGGTTTACCTTTAGAGCATGCACTGTCATTGGATTGATTCGAGATGAAGTGCATCCATTGGATCCATCGAAAGATACCCTATGGATTAGTTTCATTTGTATTCCATTATGTTGACTTTGACTTGCTCGATGTCGTTGGATATTTTTAACCTTGACGGAGTGCTACCGTTGGATTATTGGTATTGCTTTAATACTTTGGTCTTTGATTCATGCGCTACCGTCAGATCCTGAAAAGGATTAGCACAACCGTTGATGTCTCGGGACCCGTGTATCAAACTTGATTAAGTGCTCTCTTTAGCCTTGATCATGCAATTTAATTAATCATTCGATGGAGGAAACCTTTAAGACTAATATCCGATCACTTTTTTACAATGCGCACCATTGGATCAAATGTCGATGAAGTGCTACCATTGGATCTCTTGTCGATATTTGTCGGGTTGTTTTATCATGTTTAAGCGCTTCCATCCGATCTCATTTTAAACAGAGTGTAGCCATCAGATCTCCTATAACTGCATACTTAATAACTGAAAGGACTCATCATTAGATTTGATTAATCTTGATTAAGCCGAAAGGGGGAATGATTATCCAATGTGTTATACCCTCGCTAATTACGTAATTAATTTTTTAACTTTACCTTTGTTTTTCCCAATACATTACCATTCACTTTTTGGATTTAGATTTTAGCACGACCATCAGATCTTGATTGGTGTCGGCACGACCATTGATTTTCTTCAACCTACGGGGTTAGTTACCTCGGGGCATATAATTTTAAACCTTGATTAAGCTAGAAAGGGGAGTGATTAGCAATGCATTTAAACCCTTGTTAACCTTGTTTAGTAATTTTAATTAATCACATGGGGTCTTTACCTCTTTTAATGCGTCTTTCAAGGGAGCGCTACCGTTGGATCGGATCTAGATTGAGCGCTACCATCCGATCTGCCCAACTTGCTCGATGATTATTTCAAAGGGGGCGTGTATCCTTAGTGTTTTATTACCATAGCACTTTAACATGTGATTTAATTAAAATGAGCGCAACCGATGATCTTGAGTTCGCTTGAGCGCTATCATCCGATCTGTCGAAGTTGCTCGTTGTTTAATTAGTAACTTTGACCTATGTTGACTCGTTAAATGTTTTGACTTTTTGGAGATTGCACAACCGTTGGATTGGCTTAGACTCAAGCGTGTTCATCCATATTGGCAAAGTTGCACCGATTTTAATCACTTTTGACCTTAGGTTATAATCTTCATAGAATATTGACATCCTTTTATTTAACCTTTAATCAATTTTATTGAAGCGTCGTCGTCCGATTAAAATCGATTTGAGCGCGGCCCTCGGATTTGATCTAAGGTGCTTGATTTTTAATTAAATGGGGTGCATGCCCTCAAGATTTTTAATTAATGACCTTAATGCTAACTTTATTTTTTTGGGCTTCAGACCAAGGTGTTGGATTAGTATTTCCCCTTACTTTAGAATACCTTAGGGTTTTAAATTTTATCATTTGATTTAGACCCAAGGGAAACTTATTTTAGGAGGTTCGGATTTTGGCTTTAGAATCTGATTAATAATATTTTGCCATATCCACTTTTGAGGTATTTGAGTAATAAAAAGAGGCACAATTTTTTTAACAACCAAGGTTAGACTTCATCAAACCAACCAAAGAAAAATCAAGCTACTCACACCAACTGAAGAAGTGACCAGCATTATGAACATTTTGATTGAAACCAAAAATTTAAAATTGGGGGTTTCAAAGTTGAGTCAAATTTGGCTCCAACAGAGGCATACCACCTTGTCACTACCCTTACCACTATCAAATCACTGATTAAGGCGAAGATCTTAGGTGTAGGAACATGCAAAATAAAACAGAGCCAGTTGAAAGGAGAACATTGGCCGTGTGTAATGAATATAGTCACAACTTGACTATTAGGAGATATAAGGGCCACAAAAATGCCAATGTGGATGGCATAATACGTAGAATGTATCACCAAGGGGATTCAATATGATTGGGGTACCTTTTCGAAAAGGAGAATGCATGAGGCACAAACAAATAGGTCGAAGAATTTTGGAATGACCTTCCATGTTATTAGATTGTTATTGAATGTGGTCACAGAAGCATGAATGCAATTTCTAGGATTGAAGCCACCTCGAGAGATCAGGCCAGGAAAACCGATGATATTGAAGTGGGCGAAGTTAGTGCCATTATCAAAAGTAACTCCAGAGAAACCTCGAACAAGGAGTGAGTGACATATCAGTGAAGCTCAAGAAGACACTACTCCGGAGAAGGATCCTGATATGCATAATAGGTAAAAAGGACTAGATGGCTAGAACAAGATCTAGAATAGCAAGCACCAACACAACGGCAACAGGAGCATCCACTCATCCAAGAAAGGGAGAAGAGGTAGGGAATACCGATAAAAATAATTATGAGAAGGCAACGGGAAAGAATGACAAGTAAACCAGTTCTATAATTAAAGGAAAAAGAATAGTCAGACTCAAAAGCGATGGAACTAGATGAGTTATATTGGACAGAGACAAAGATAATAGTATAATTCCTGCAAATCTTCCAACATTTTGAGAAGATGAATGCTTCTAAATTTTTTAAAGGATTCGAGGTAGGGCAATATGGAGTAGCCACTACTTAGGAAGAAGCAAAAGAAAGAATAAATACCATGGAGGAAGAGCCCAAGAAGAAGCCTCATTACAAATTTGTAATAGGAAGCTCAAGTAAGAAAGATGCACCGATGAATAGAGAAGCATCACAAGAGAAAGAAGAACTTGTTGTTGAATAGGTCATAGCAATGGACACACAACAAGTTCAGGAATAAGAAGTGACAGAAGAACAACAGGTGGATAGTATTGAGCAAGAAGTAGCCCAGGAGAATACTGAAGAGCAACAGGTGGGCTCGATCGAATCAAAAAAGGCCCAAGAATAGGTTGAGCAGTAGCAATCTCAAGAAGGGATTGTGAATATCGAAGATAGTGAGGAGGAGAAAATTGTAAAACAATCTCCACCTCGAGAGAAGATAGATATAGTGAGAGCACTTCAGGAGCTTGGGGGAAGCTCTAGCCACCATATGGATGAAGAAGATATACAAACTCCTACAAAGGAAGAACTGCAAGGAATGCAATCCAATTATCTTCTAGAAATATCGCGGTTTCACAGAATTGCAACTGAAGAGGAGACATGTGGAGTAGAAGATAAGGTGGAAAACTTATTTTCTTACTTAGGCCATGTGATTAATAGTTCCAGATTGGAATTTTGCATTGGCCATGTGGGATAATTGAAGTTGTGGTAAGAACAAGTGTCTCTCGAATTGGATAGGATAACAAAATGGGTGAGTAGTGCAGACTGTACAAAGATGATAGCGGACATTCACACACAACATCCATGGAGGTTGCCATGGAAAAGGTAACAACAATGTTGGGAAGAGAAGACTTTCCAGAAGGGTTGGTCACAAATTATAGAAAATATCCAAGGATGTACTTGGATATAGTCAATCATCCGATATGCCCTACAAATACGATAGAAATGGAGTACAAGAGGGTTGCTACTAGAGTAAATATCACCCTAAGGAATTTTAACTTCCTAACACACTGGATAGAGTTGCTGAGCATTGGATTGGAGAAAATCCATAAGCTAAAGGAGGCATAGAAGGAGGAAACTATAGCCACTCAAAAGGAATTGGCCGCAATGGCAGAAGAACTGTATAAAAGCAAAACTGTGGAAAAAGAGAAAATAAAGAAATTGGAGGATGATCTATCAAGCCTTAGAACTAAGTCTGAATCCATAATCAGCACACTATAAGAGGAAAAGAGACAGATATCACAGATGGTAGAGGATAAAATTAAGGAGTTGGAGGCATGACACAAAGCAAAGGATGGGCTAATGACAAATTAGTTGGCCAAAAAGAGTGAGCAAATGGAAACACAAGACAAGAAGATAGAAGAGATGATGAAGGACAATAAAAATTTGAATGAAATGGTCCTGGAAAAGCAAGCTCAGTTGAATATTAAAGAATACCAGGCTTGAGCTATGGAGGTGGATATCAATCACCACCTGTAGACCATTACTAAAAATAATGAAGAACTTCAGGTGGCAGCTCGAGCAGAAGCTTACTAGAAGGAGAAGATGAAAAAGAGTACCTCATAATAGGAATAGAAAATGATGGATTTCTTGAAAACTATCGAGTAAAAGGCTAACTTCCACAAGGAAAAAGCATTACAAATGGGAAGCTACATGGCCAAGCTAAAGAATGAATGAGAAATATATAAGTCACAAGTCAAAGAATTATAGGGTGTAGTTGTAGATTACAAAGCATAGTGGAAGAAGTAGAATGAGTTGGTGAGGACAACGAACAAAGTAAAGGGGAGGGCATATGTAGGCAGCAAATCCACCTCCTAGAAGAAGAAGAAGTAATCAAAGGGATTTGCTCAATTTTGACATTTTTGACACAAGTGAGAGTTTGCCCAAGTTTTGTAAATTGTATAGGTAAGAGAAAACTATATAGTAAGGGACAAAACTGTACAACTGGAATTGAAAATCATACAATTCAATGGCAAATCGTACATGGTGCACCAAAATTCACCCAAATACAAGGGAAACGTAATTTCGGAGTGAAATGGCACATAAATTTGCTAAGGTATTAAACTTAGTAAAAAGTAAAATTAATGTATTTATTTGTATATTGGTAGTTATAATAATGAATTGCCTTAGGAACCACTTTGGAATAGCCTGGGCAACATTATATAAGGCCCCATTTTCAAATTTGTAGGTCTGGTTGCTAGAGTGAATAGACAGTACTTGTCAGTTGATGATTCTCTGAGCTATTGCAATTACATTGATAGATTTTCCACATTGTAATTGAATCCATATACTTCAATGAGCATAATGACGATTGTGTATGACTGTGTACAATTTTGGTAATGATGGATGGTGATTTGTGGATGAATCCTGAGGGTGTGTTTCTATTGAATGTTATAGGTTAGTTTTATGTATTGTTGCACTCCTGTAGAATAATATGGTACTGGTGAAACTTTGAGAATGATATAGAGACATGTCAGTATCGAGGAAGATGTATTGAAATATGTTGTACAATTTTTGGATGTAATCATGCACATGGAATCTCTCAACAGTCTGGTTAACATGTTTTACCTATTATGGAGATTGTATTGATTGGTATATCAAACACTTACAAAACATCTAGGAGAGAGATTGGGATAATGGAACAACTAAAATAGGATATGACTATACCATTGGATCGTACATATCGTACATCATCACCCTTACAAATCATACAAAGCACTTTTACCCGATTTGGTAAAATAGGTGATTGAGAGAAACTTACCTGATTTGGCAGTTTTGGGAAATCGACTTGAGCGATTACAAAACTATGTATGGCAGCCTCTAAAACTGAATCTATCAATTTTTCTAAGTGTAATATTGTACCATCTATGATACTGTATGATTTGAGATCGTATAATGTAGACATTTGATGTCCATTCAAGGTGATTATAGTTCGTACAAGGGTAGTTTGAATAGTCTTACGACTGTACAATTTGGTAATTGAGTTGGGCTTATCATATTGATCATTATTAGCCTTGGGAAATACCTCCCCACCAGGAATACTCCACCCCTATGCTATAGTTGAATATCAATATCTTGACTAAGGAAGAGTTTTGGTTTAGAGCTTCAAATGGCAAGTACAATCCCCAAAATAGCATCAAGTACACCACTTGAGACCCATGTTAGTGGATGATTCGTCTAGCTCTTCCAATATAATTCACCAGGGGTTCAACATGGAGGGCAAGACTTACTCATTTTATACATCCACACCATTTCTCTATCCTTACTTTACATATCAAATTTAGAGACATCAAATTTAGATTTTTGCGCCTATCTAACCTAGGCTTTGATACCAACTATAATAACCCCAAATTACCCAACCAAAACTAACCACATCATCATTTGTTTTTAAAAACTTACATACGTATGAGAGTATTTTATATATATTTTTCCATTGAATAAGTAGTCACCTGAGTTTCCAAGGCTATGCACCACACATGAATCAACTTTATCAGAGTTTATCCATGTGTATGGGAGTGGCCAATGTCTCATAATGATCAGTGGGAATTTTCCAGTCTGTTTCACCCAAAACGCTCATTTTCTTTTTTAATTTTAACTCTAAGTTAAACTAGTTCCAACCATAGGTATCTTTCAACCTAGATTTAAGCGTATGCCTTGATGACTATTCATTTTTTTCCAATGATATAATATTTTTAGGTATCGTGCTTAACCATCCAACCATAACCCATATGGTTTTTTAAGGGAATCATCCAATTGATTCTCATATACATATGTTGTCTACCACTTTATCTCATTGATTTTTAACTGATTATATTTCTCATTTGTATAATATTTGATATATTTATGTTCATAATGTGTTTCCATGTTTATACTTACAGAATTATAAAGATCCAATTTAACCATTCATACTCACAGCAACCACTTGAGAATTCAAGTAATATATATTAGTCCAGGTAAACAATTTATTTTCAGAACATAATACTTCAAAGAGGTTTACACTGATTATAGCCTATACAATCAGATATTCAAAAGTTACATTATGAAACCTTTTCAATGAATCATAAATTCCTACAAGCTATTACATCATTTCTTTTGCAAATAGCTCTTAATGTCACAACAATAGCCTTATTGAGTTGAATGCAATAACAACTTCTTTGGGTCTTCAACTCTCTTTTAGTTTCATCAGGTTCTTCAAGAATAGTTGTCACAGTCCAACCAGTACTAGGTGATAGGTTACTCAGGGTTAGGATAATACAAATTATGAACATGCATATCTAACTACAAAATTCCATGCAACAATAATCCATAGAATGCATACAATTTTTCAGCAACCAAGAATCCAACACAATTCAAGAGTAGAAAATCCCATACTTTCCTAAGAATGAACTTTTCCCATTCCTTTCATCCCATATTTCCTCACACAAAAAATATTATCTTAAATCTATACTAACTGAATTCATTGACACGGCTACGGAGAACCCCCATATGTTCCCGAGAAATGCAACCCAGTTACCCTTTCTCCCATATTAGACTATGCCATCAAAATATTTTATTTCTTAATTTAGCATGCATGATTGTGTAAACATGATTATATTTGTACAATGAATTGGAATCACAGTATGATAAAATGTGCCATTATACAATTTTGTTACCAAGACTCAAGATACGTAAGCACCTAGAAATAACATTTCAACAATCTTGTTCAAAACATAAAACCACAATCTCAAAATAATCCACTACTAGCAACTTTGCTAGATTTGGCAAAAATCATCCATCATAATCAATCAAACTCTCTAAGAGTAGACCAAAATATGTTTACCACATATTTTCAAAAAGGATTATTCCCTTTAATGTAAGTCACTCTAAGTTTCAACCTAGAAATAACTTCTTATATTGTGACATATACATATATATGTAGCATTGGATTTCATCAAACAGTTTTGTGTTATATTAATATTATTCATGACTAGAGATATTCATAGACTCACAAATATTTCAGAACTTTATACCATAAATGGACAAGATACCCATATAAATTTTCCTTGGGTAAACTTAAAATTCTTTTTTTATTTATTTAATAACAAATCCAAGTTTATTAAACTTCTAGTGATAGTTGTACATGCTTATTAAAAATTAAGGTTGTCTATTAAATTAAAGTTGTACATATTTATTAAACATTAAATCTGTCCTTTAAATTAAATTTGTACATGTTTATCAAACATTAAAGCTATCCATTAAATTAAAGTTGTAATTTACCACATGTTACAGTTGTTATTAAACTAAAATCCAAGTTATTAAACTTCTAGTAATTTTCCACATATTTAATAATAAATCCAATTTATTAAACTTCTAGTAATAACTATACATGTTTATTAAACATTACCAATGCCCTTCATATCTACAAATAGAGTGATTCTTGTCCCTCATCCCGTAACCAGATCGTTCGGTTTATGACATGGTTGTCCAAAATGTACTACATAGGGCATGAGAGTCCTATAATGGGGATTGAGCATTCTTACCGAAGGTAAACCTGCGCTCAAGATCATGGAATAGGGCTTCTTATATATAAAACTTGAGACCACTCTGTTTCTAACACATTCAAGAGTCACTCTTTTTTTTTTTAGAATAAAACCTAGACTTAGCCCATATGCCTACTATACGTAAGCTTCCACCTTACCCATACAAGCTCACATCAAGTCATATTCAATTTTGTAAGTTTCTTTATAAAATGGTCCATTAAACTTGAAATATCTAAATTTATTTAGAACATTTTTACATTAAGCTAATACAAACCAGGTTTTCAGACAAGAATCCTCACAAATTGCAGAACAACAACAATCTTATACTCAAAGATTTTCTATATACTCCATTAAACCTTTTATTCCTTACAACAATACGACTACTTCTATATTATCTCTTCATTCTTTAATCAAGCATACTTATTATATATAGGGTATCCAGAATTTATAATCATGACTTAAATATTTCGTTGACTTCCTTTATCCCAAGCTCTTGCAAGACCCCCATTTATTTGTCCCACACAACTTTTTTTTATTTTAAATAAAGTAACGAGGTGAGGAAAACTAAGGTAAATCATGAGCCCTTTCTAGTTTTTGAACCGAGTGAAACCCAGAGAGCATACTCCCTAGGAACCTCTAGATTTCCAAAACCAATTTGCAAAAAATGTGAGACTTTTGGTTTTTGATCCAACTTCTATTGGAGAGCATACTCCCTGATATCACTTCACAATTACCATTATGTCCATGCCTTCCCAAATACCTCTATTTATAATGGAACCTCTATTTATAATGGAACTCACCCTCCTCCCATAACCATTATTTTATTATTTGAAAAAATTGAATATGAGCCCATAATAAATGTTGTCTTGAAATTGGAGTTAGTTTAACTTTGAAAACGAGGTGGTCCAATCACAACCCAACACATACCAGTTCTTCAACTAATCTTTTCTTCATTACTAAGTAACTAATTAATTAACTTAATTAGTCACAATTAACTTGTAACTAATCTAGGGAAAAAATAGCACTAAATTTAATACTTCTTTAATGTTATCCACTAATCAAGCTTAACACAAATTAAAGATCTTAATTAATCAAGTAAAACAATATTAGTAATTAATTTCTCAACTAACTAAGGAGACAAATAAACATTCAAGTAAATGCATTAAATGCCACTAACAATTTATATTTAGCAAAAAATTCTCCTAGTTTATCCAAGCATACTTCATCTATTTTTTTTTCATAATTACCTCTACAAAATTAAAACCTTAAGCTATATAATGCAAACACAAAGTAGGGTAAATTGGGATGTTATAGATGGAGCCTCTAGGGGGAACCCTAGAAAATATAGTGTAGGATGAATTGATAGAATTTCAGATGGCTCCCTAGTTTTCACTTTTGCTGAGAATTTGGGTATCCTTTCCAATAACCTTGTTGAGGGGTATGGTATCTTTATATGCCTTCAAGAGGTTGCTAAGGATGAATGGGAAACGGTGTTGGTTGAATCTGAATTCCAACTCATGATTAATCTTATAAATACTTCTTCTAAGAATCATAAGGTTGATTGGAGAATAAAAATAATTGTTGAGAAGATTCAATTAATCCAGATGGGCTTTTTGAAAGTGGATTACAATCATGTGGTCAAAGAATAGAATAGGAGTGTTGATGCTTTAGATAATTGGGTATTGGACAAAGGTGATCTTACTTGTTACCCTCCTAGATGGTGGGCTTCACAAATAAGGGAAGCTCTTCTTTTTATCCTTTCTTTGGATGGCTCTAGTACTAGAGGTACCTAGTTCCTTTTTGCTTTTTTTTTGCTTCTCTCTGGTTCGGTCAGGGTATTTTAATTACCTAGATTAGTCATATATTTCTTATGTTTCTTCTGTTGAATCTTGCCTTAAAAGTCTTTTGGCATTGAAAGGTCATAGTTATGTTTTTTTTTCCTTTTTTTTATGTTTTTCGATGGGTGTGTGTGTATGTCTTTTTGTATTGTTTTTTTGTGTTGTTTTTGTTGTTTTTGTTGTTGTTTATGTTTTTATGTTTTTTCTTTTTGTGTGTTTTTGTTTTTTGTGTTTTGTATTTTTTTAAGTGTTTGTGTGTTGTTTTGTTGTTTTTATGGCTTTCTTATGTGTTTTGTGTTTTGTGTTTTGTGTTTTGTGTTTTGTGTTTTGTGTTTTGTTGTTATTTTTTATTTTATTTTTATTTATTTATTATTATTTTTTTGTTTTTTTGAGTTTTTTGTTATTTTTATGCTTTTATGTTGTTTTTGTTTGTTTTGTGGTTTTTATTTTTATTTTTATTTATTTTCTTGTCTTTGTTTTTTGATGTATTTTTGTGTTTGTTTGTTATTTTTTGTTGTTTTAGGCATGCTCGTTGAGTGTACTGAAGGGGGTAGGCCAGGTATGATCCCTAGGTATTTTTGGTGGAAGAGATACCTCTATATCCTTGGGACTTACCCAAAATTGGCATCCCATCTGGGTTTTTTTCTACAAACAAAAAAAAATATCACCATCAATGTCCACTTCCATGAATTTATATGAACAAACTCTAAAACTCCAATACTTATCTCTTTCTATTTTTTACCAAATTACATGGGTTAGACTACCTACAATGTCAAATTTGGTAAAATTAAAATGTTAGATTTAGAATGAGACATTCAATCTATAAAATAAATCTAGTTGTTGAGATACTCTTGTAATAAAATCTAAATTTCTAGGCCTATAAATAGTAGGTGTGGTTGCATATGATGCGAGTACTAAATTGTAAAACAACACAACAAACTTCCTTCTATAAAATAATTCACAAGTAATATACCACTTATTCAGTCCACATGTTTACATAAGCATCAACCCCTTCTACTAGAACATTCTTGAAAAGAAAATAATTATATTTATTTTTGCAATTCACTTAATCGAGATAAAATTTTCTTAGGCAACATAAATTTATGAGTATATTTTGATCTAATAAATTCATAATGGTTAGAATTGAGAGAGGAACCTTACTATTTCAAGCTTTGGAAATTGTCACTAGCCACCAAAAATACCACTTTTGCTAGCACCCACCAACACATGATGAGGGTTCTCCTTATTTTTCAAATTGAATCAACTCTTTATAATACTTCCACCAAGTTCCTCTAGAGCAATATCACAACCCTAAGGATGTTCAAACCTATGATAAACCCCTATAATTTTATTGATTACAATACCAATGTTCATAGGAACTCAAACAAAATAGTTTGTCATAGCCATAAATGACCATATTAAAACTTTAAATTGACAAAAATTATCTTAGTGTCAACAAATCAATAATAACTAGAATTCATCAAGTTTTTCTTGAGCCTTAATCCTAAATAGAAAAGGTTAAGAAATGTGATTCAATATATCAAACTAACATGAATGACATTAATAATTGTATCCTCTATAGGGACTCCTAAAAATATTGACACCATGTATAGTCCACCATATATAAGGAAAACCCTACCCATTGAAGGTCATTCCATAAAAAAATGATATTATTAGTGTGCAAAACCTCCTTGCTAGTGATGGAATGTCTTAATGCTACATGTAGCTCGACCACCTGTATGTATATATTGATGAATTCAAATCTAACTATATTCACTCCATTTACAACTTATTAATTTACATTATTAATTTGGTGATCCTTAATAGTACTAATACTTGTAATGTTTTTTTCTAGGATAGGCCATGTATCCCCTCATGGCCTAAGCCCCTTGGGATTAATGGTTGAGGAGGTCCTCCCTACCTACATCCAAGTAGTAAAATAGAAAACATTCCAAAGACAATAATGAACAAATAAAAATTATTATCCACGATCTATTCCTATATACCTAGTCAACAAACATCATCACTTCTCTTGCTTTGGTCAATAATTAAACCAAGAATATGCTTACATTTATCATTTATGCATAATTTTTGCTTTATATATACTATTATTTAAATAGTGGTTTAAATAATTAATTAATGTAACTATTATAGTGAAACATGCTTGTTAACAATATTGTCCAATTGAAAAAATAACAAAAAGTCATGTCAACCTAAGAATAGGTTAGAGAACCTAACATATATATGGTAAAAAAGCTTCAAGACATCTAGTGGCCATAATTGTAATTCTAGAGAGGGAAACAAGAAAAATAATTAAGCATCCAATATAACATCAACTAAGGGTAGAAAATATTTTTTATCTAAGTCCCATAGGTGTAGGAAGGATTAGGATTTCTAGGAGTAATCCAATCATGACTTGAAGTGATTCATGACTACTGCTATTACTACACTTATTGTCGGTCCTATTGTTGCTCTTGGATATTGAGGAATTACATGTTTCTTAATATATTCTAAAACAAATAAATACTATTAAATTACCTTAAGAGGGTTCATTATAGTAGTGACATGTGTTTCTATCTAAGAAAGGAACGAATTATTATCACTAGTCTTAAGAAAAATATTAAAGGAATGATATTGTAAAAATATTCCTTAGGAAATTTAAAAGCTATTTATTTGAGTTTTGTTTTATCTATGGTTTCAACAATGTTTGGTTGCATTACATCAACTAAGGGTAGCAAATATTTTATTATCTAAGTTACCTAGTTGTAGGAAGCGTTAGGATTGTGAGGAGCAATCCATCCATGACTCAAAATGATTTATGGCTACTGTTATTACTACACTTGTTGTTTGTATTATTATTGTTCTTGAGATATTGAGGAATTACAAGTTTATTAATATATTCTAAAAGAAATAAATACGATGAATTTACCTTAAGAGGGTTCATTATAGTAGTGACATGTATTTCTATCTAAGAAAGAAATGAATTATTATCACTAGTCTTAAGATAAATATTAAAGGAATGAGATTGTAAAAAATTCCTTAGGTTATTATAAAAGCTATTTATTTGATTTTTTTTTAATCTATTGTTCCAAGAGAATTTGATTGTAGTACGCAAAATAAAGGTATCAAATATTTTTTATCTAAGTCCCCTAGTTGTAGGAAAGGTTAGGATTGCGAAGAGTAATCCAACCATGAGTTAAATTGATTTATGGCTACTCTTATTGCCACACTTAGTGTTGGTATTATTGTTGTTCTTAGGCTATTATGGATATATCCTAAAAGAAATAAATACCAAGAAATCACATCAAGAGGGTTGTAGTAGTGTTATGTGTTTCTATATAACAAAAGAATGAATTATTACCACTAGTGTTAAGAGAAATATTAAAGGAATGAGATTGTAAAAAGGTGCCTTAGTGTGTTGTAAAACCTATTTATTTGAGTTTTATTTTATCTATTGTTCCAATAGCATTTGATTGCACTACACAACTCATACAAAAATAAATAAATATAGTAAAATCACCTCAAGAGGTTTTTTCAATGTAGTGATACATATTTCAATCTTACTAAAGAATGGATAACTACCTCTTGTCTTCAATAAAATTTAATTGCATTACATAAATCATGGAAAATTAAATAAGTACAATGTAGTTACCTCAATAGGATTCACCAAAGTAGCGATATGTATTTTTGTTTCACTAAAAAATTTATTACTACCACTTGTACTACAAGTAAAATGATGCACCTTCCCGGAGTCATAACTTGTGAACCGTACGCCCGTTTGCCTTGAAATTTAACAGGTGGTTCCATGTGCGTGTTCTACATCAGGATGATCTATGATCCTCCTAACCCTCCAAAATCATGTTTTTGGGACCTAACTCCGACATCTAGTGCCCCAAAATTAGCTTTTAGAATAGGTTCCCGGGTTTTTGGGTTTTTTTGTTGTTAGAAGTTTATTATCTTTTGTTATACCTTAAGTTGAGACCTAATATTTTAAATTAAGATTCATTATTGTAAGAGGGATGTGTGCACCAAATTTAGGTGCAATCCGACTCATTTCTATTTTTAGTAGTTTTTAGGAAAAAGATCTATTTTTAGCAGTTTTAGAAAAAAAGATATTTTTAGGGTTTATTTAGGGTTTCTTTGGTTTTCGGTTGCTATAATATGGATTGTAATATTTTGTAGAAGGGGTGTGAATTCAATAATTATAAGAATATCAATTGGCAGTTTTCTTCCATTATTGCATTTGTGTTATGTGATTGGAGTCCATTTTGTTGGTCTTTTGTAGTTGAGTTTACACCATTTGGTATCAGAGCGGATGTGATCTTGCTAGTGAAGGAAATATGCCACCTAGAAGATATGCCTAGTTGAATAGACAGATCGAGGATCTAAATGTATAAATAGCATGACTTACTGGTGTGATTGATCGCATGGGAGAGAGACGTCCCAAGGCATGTGCAGATCAAGGATCTGATGATGAAAATATACCTGAGGAACATGGATCTGAGGTCCACGTAGAAGTAGAACCAGAGGGCTTAGAGGAAGAAGGGCACAATTTTGAAAATCAACTTATACAAGCTCTAGAGAGGCTTAAGGGGAATTGAGAAGGGATAAAGATCAAGGTTCTGGAGTATTCTAGTGTGTTGAAACCAGAGGAGTTGATCGATTGGATCAATAGCCTAGAAAAATATTTTGAATGGAGTAACCTTGCTAAAGAGAAGAAGGTTAAGCTCTCATGCACAAAGTTGAAGGGACATGCATTGATTTTGTGGGATCATTTATAGACTACATGATAGAGGAATGGAAAGGAAAATATCAAGGATTGGACAAATATGAAGAAGAAGTTACAAGAAAAATTTATACCTATAGACTACTCCCAAACCCTATTTTGTAGATTTCAGAATCTCCGATAGAAGGATCAAAACATTGAGGACTATACTAATAAATTCTACAATCTATCCATTCGAGTGGAGAAAAATGAGACAAAGGACCAAAAGGCTTCCAAGTATGTATATGGCCTAAGTTTTGCTTTTCAAGATGAGATGAGCATGCATCGCACTCTTACAATGGAGGATGCATATCAAATGGCCCTCAATGCAGAGGAGAAATTGAAAAGGATTAATAGAAGAGGTAAGAAGGGATTCACACCCTCTTTAGGTTGAGGTCGAAGTGGATCTAATTTTCTCAAGGAATAATCCTCAATACCTGCTAAACAAGAAGAAGATGGGAAAAATCTAAGAGGAAGACGATACCAATGAGGTAGAGGTTACGATGGTGGACAAAATTGGAATGATCCGAGGAGTTCGTATACCTATTATGGATGTGGTGAGGAGGGGCACAGAACATTTGAGTGTACCCAACATGATGTTCAAGAAAGGGGTCAAGGAGGACAAGGAAGGGTCAATCTGGTTGATATGGAAGAGCAGGATGAGGATGAAGTTATTGCTGACATGGGGGAAGAACTTATGATAAGGAGGACGTTGATTGCTCCTAAGATAGATATAGTGCAGAGCAAAGCAAAGGGGCAGACCATAGATGGTGAATATTCTTGGTTGCGAATGAACATATTTCAAAAAAGGTGTACATCAGGAGGGAAGGTATGTAACATTGTCATTGATGGTGGTAACTATGAGAATATGGTGTCAAATGTCATGGTTGATAAAATGCACCTAAAATGTGAAAAACATCCTTATCCATATCACATATCATGGGTTAATAAGGGGAATGAGGTAACAGTAGATCAGATGTGTTTAATTAAATTTTCAATTGGGAGCACTTACAAGGATGAAGTGTGGTGTGATGTGATCTCGATGGATGCATGTCACATTCTATTGGGAATACCTTGGTAGTATGATAGGGATACTAACCATAATGGGAGAAAGAATACTTACACAT
Source organism: Wollemia nobilis (assembly GCA_028583015.1). Classification (NCBI taxonomy): domain Eukaryota; kingdom Viridiplantae; phylum Streptophyta; class Pinopsida; order Araucariales; family Araucariaceae; genus Wollemia; species Wollemia nobilis. The sequence goes on from JAQPPZ010001192.1 coordinate 3,136,963, forward strand.
TCTAGAAGGATGGTGTAAAGGTAGTTTTTGTACCTCTGAAGGAGGATGGACCGAGTGAGAGCTTGTTGACGATGAAGGAGTTTCTTGCAGATATCAAGGACGCTAGCTTCTATTATGCCTTAATAGCTAGGAAGCTAGAAATAGAGGAAGTGGTTATGCCTACAGTAACAGCTAAGTTGCTAAGTGAATATAAATATATCACACCAGAGGAGTTACCAGATGGGCTACCACAAAAAAGGGATATCCAACATCACATGGATTTTATTCCAGGATCAGTGCTCCCAAATCAAGCAGCTTATCGGTTGAACCCGACATAGAATGTAGAGTTAAGTAGGCAAGTGACGGAGTTGATAAAGAAGGGATTAGTTAGGGAGAGTATGAGTCCATGTACAACTCCAGCATTGCTGACCCCGAAGAAAAATGGTGACTGGAAAATGTGTGTAGATAGTATAGCCATAAACAAAATCATAATAAAGTATCGGTATCCTATGTCGATAGTGGATGACATGATGGATGGATTTGCTAGAGCTAAATACTTCAGTAAAATTGATCTGTGGAGTGGCTACTACCAAATCAGAATTCGAGAAGGGGATGAATGGAAGACAAATTTTAAGACAAAATATGGATTGTACAAGTGGATGGTGATGCCATTTGGGTTGTCTAATACACCCAGTACATTTATGCGGTTGATGAACAGTACTACGGGAATATAATGGTAAGTTTATGGTTGTGTATTTTGATGATATTTTGATTTATAGTAAAAGTGAAGAAGACCAATTGTTACACCTGAAATTAGTGTTAGACGTGCTCAGGAATGAGAAATTGTATGTCAACTTTGAAGAAATGTAGATTTCTTCAAGATAGTTTAGTGTTTTTGGGATTTATAATCTCGAGAGATGGCATGAGGATGGATGATGAGAAAGTGAAGGTGATTCTAGAATGGCCTCTTCCATGATCTATAATAGAAGTAAGGAGCTTTCATGGGCTAGCTACCTTTTACAGGAAGTTCATTAGGAACTTTAGTAGTATAGCTGCCCCTATAACTAAGTAAACAAAGGGGAAATAGTTTGTATGGACTACGACAGCAACAGAGATTTTTTAACTCTTGAAGAAGAAGGTGTCGAAAGCACATGTTCTAGTGTTACCAGATTTCAGTAAGGTATTTGAGGTTTATTGTGATGCCTCATTTGTTGGAATTAGTGGTGTCTTAAGTCAAGAGGGCCGACCTATAGCATTTTTTAATTAGAAGTTGAATGACACAAGGAAGATTTATTCTACATATGATGTGGAATTTTATGCAATTGTGCAAGCATTGCAACATTGGAGGCACTACTTAATCTCAAAGGATTTTGTGTTTTTTACTGATCATGAAGCATTGAGGTATGTCAATTCTCAAAAAATGTTAAATAGCAGGCATGCCAAATGGGTTTCATTTTTGTTACAGTATACATTTATCCTGAAACACAAGTCAGGAAAATAGAATAAGGTTGCTTATGCATTGAGTAGGAGAGTCTTGTTGTTGAACACTATGGAGAATGAAGTGGTAGGATTTGAGGGGATTAAATATATGTATTAATCTGATGCATATTTTGGGAATATTGTGCAACAGTGCAAAAGTGCGGTAGGGGGTAAGTCCCATACTATTTTTGAAGAGTATTTTTTACAAAATGGTTACTTTTTTAAGGGTAATAAATTATGCATTTCCAATGGTTCTATGAGAGAGAACATCTTGCAGGAATTACATAGTGGGGGTTTGGCTGGTTATTTTGGAGTCGCCAAAACTACCACTCTTGTAGAGGAGAAGTACTATTGACCAAAAATGAAGAGAGATATAATCAAGTTTATCTCTAGATGCAAAGTATGTCAAATGGCTAAGGGCCATGCATAAAATACAGGGTTTTATATGCCACTGCTAGTTCCTACAGGACCATGGACCGATCTGAGTATGGATTTCATGTTGGGGTTGCCCAAGACACAGAGGGGTAAGGATTTAGTTTTTTTTGTGGTAGAAAGATTTTTAAAAATGGTGCATTTCATTACTTGTAAAAAACTAATGATGCAACTAGGATTTTCGTCTTATTATTTGATGAGATTGTGCGGTTACATGGTGTTCCAAAGACTATTACTTCTGATCAGGATACTAAGTTCTTGAGTCACTTTTGGAGGACATTGTGGAAAAAATTGAATACCAAGTTGCAGTTCAGTAGTGCTTACCACCTACAGACCGATGGCCAAATAGAGGTAGTGAACAGAAGCTTGGGAAACCTCTTACGATGTATAGTTGGAGAAAAACCAAAGCAATGGGATTCAGCCTTGTCATAAGATAAATTTACATACAAAAGTTCAGTGAACAGGTCAACAGGTAAATCTCCTTTTCAAATTATTTATGGTCAAAATCCTAGAGATGTATTAGATTTGGTTGAGTTACCAATTGGGGAACAAGTTAGTGATGATGCATAAGCATTTGTTGAGCATATCCAAAAAGTGCAAGAGTCAGTGAGGGAAAAATTGCAGAGTAGTAATGCTCACTACAAAGAGTCTGCTGATGCAAATAGAAGGGTGAAAGTGTTTGAAGAGGGCTATATGGTCATGGTTCATATTAGGAAATAAATATTTCCTAAGGGGACGTATAACAAACTGAAACTTAAGAAAATTGGGCCATGCAAGATTTTGAAGAAGATCAATGATAATGCCTATAAAGTGGAGTTGCCCGATGAATTTGATATTTCGCCCACTTTTAATGTTTTTGATTTATTTTATTATCCTAGTACTACCAAGTATGACGAATTATAGGATACATTAAATTGGGCATGACAGATGCCTAAGAAGAAAAAATATAGAGTTGCATAGGTGATTGATAAGAAGGTGATCACCACCAGACATGGGATCTACAATAAATTCCTGGTTCAGTGGGAAGGATTACCACAGTCAGATAACACTTGGGTTTCATAGTAAAAGCTAAATTAAATTGATCACCAGAAGCTACGGGATTTCAATTCAACTGAACTCGCAGGAGCTGAGTTCTTTTTCACCAGAGGAGAATGATGCACCTTGCTGGAGCCATAACTTGTTTTTTTGTACACTCGTTTACCTTGAAATTTAGCAGGTGGTTCCACGTGTATGTTCTACATAAATATGATCTTTTATCCTCTTGATCCTCCAAAAATCATGTTTTTGGGACCTAACTCCGACATCTAGTGCCCCAAAATTAGCTTTTAGAATAGGTTCCTAGGTTTTTTGGGTTTTTTTAGCTATTAGAAGTTTATTATCTTTTGTTATACCTTAAGTTGAGACCTAATATTTTAAATTAAGGTTCATTATTGTAAGAGGGATGTGTACACCAAATTTGGGTGCAATATGACTCATTTCTATTTTTAGCAGTTTTTAGGAAAAAGATCTATTTTTAGTAGTTTTAGAAAAAAAATATTTTTAGGGTTTCTTTGGTTTTCGGTTGCTATATGATGGATTGTAATCTTTTGTAGTTTAGGAATGAGAAGAATATCAATTGGCAGTTTTCTTCCATTATTGCATTTGTGTTATGTGATTGGAGTCCATTTTGTTGGTCTCTTTTAGTTGAGTTTACACCATAAAATTAAAGGAATGAGATTGTAGAGTGGTAGAAGCATTTCCACAACATTTTTTATGTAAAAAACCTTAATTTTTAAGAGTCTTCATAACATAAATATTTTAAAAATTAATTTTAACTACTATATTAGAATAAAAAATACTACTATGAATTTCATCATGGGAGAAGAAATGGAGGGATAGTGTTTCAATGAGTCTCTTGTTTAGTATGGTGGAAGAGCAGCAAGTTCATCCAAAGTGCATGAATGTTTCAAACCCTTACCATAAATGCGTAGAACATTATTTTTGGACAATCATCAAAGCTAAAGAATGTTAGGAGAAATAAGAGATAAGGATAAGAGTAGCAAGAAAGGTGATAGACAAGGGTTGTATTGTGATAGAATCCCCTAAGGATGTAGATAGGAAATATTCTAACCCTTTGGATCTAGGAGAAAGAGATCTGAATTTGATAGTAGTAGAAAGGTCAAAGGGAGACACTTCTTGGGTGCAAGTTTTAAAGAGAGGTCAAACTTCACAAGAAGAAGGATTTATTTTGCTTCTGGATTAGGATGAAAAGGGTTTTACTCTTAAGGCCCCAAAAATTTTAGCTAACAAAGTGATTCAAAAAGGAAAAAAATTGGTTGGGAATTTTTTGGGCAATAGACTAGATTTAGATATAATAAGGAAGTGGGTTCATGATAAATGGAATCTTCTAGGGTAGGAAGCAGTAGTGGATTTGTCTAATAATGTTTTTATTTTTAACTTTGCAAATCCAAAGGATATGGTAATTGTCTTGTTGAGAGGCCCATGTTTTTTTGGAAGGAGAAGGTTATTTTTAAAAAATTGGAGTTAGGGATTTAATATAGCCACATCCAGTCTTCAATTGATGCACTTATGGGCTTTAATATAGCCACATTTTGTCTTCAATTGATGCCCTTATGGGTCAGTCTACTAGGGCCTCCAATGGAATTTTGGGTGTTGGAAATTTTGAGTAGATAAGTTTCCATTAATGTCAAGAGTGAGTGGTCATTGATGTCAAGCTTTTAGCACTTTTCAGTGGCAGTTTAGTAGGAAACATCAATTTTAGGTTCTCTAGTTTAAGTTGATCAAGACCCGGTTTCAGGAGATCGGATGTGGACCAAGGTGCAAAAGAATATGCCCAAGTATGTAATATTAAAATATTTTTATATTATTATAAAAGGAGGTTTTAAATTAATTATAAATTAATTAATATAATTTTTATTATAATTTAATTTACTTAACCTAAGTTATGTAAATTAATTATTAATTAGTTTTAATATTAATTATAAAATTAATTTATATTAATGTTTTAACCCAAAGGTGGGTTATTAAAATCATAATTCAAATTTTAATTCGAATTACTAAAAGTGTCGACGTGGATGAAAAATCAAATCATGTATAAAAAGGGGGATCCACCCACCTTAGAACTTACCATGCCTTCATTCGAAAATTAATGTGAATTGCTTGTGACGAATGCTACAGTGAAGTGGAGAGAGTAGTGGACTTTGAAGAAGTCAAAAGGCGCATGAGGCATAAGGTGGAGGAAGTGCTTTTTCCTTCACATGGGAATTATAGCCCATGTAGTGGGCTCCCAAGTGCTAAGGCGCTTAGGCCTTAGGGAGACGACGGATCAAATCATTTCGAAACACCTTTTTGGGGAAAGAAAGGTATGCATTGGAATTTGGGCACCAAAAATTTCAGAAGTGGTTGTTGAAAAATTAAAAATTAATTTTGCATTATATTTGGTTTATAAGGTTGCATGGGGAGTTATAATGGTTATGCAAATTAAATTTTTGATGTCATTTGCTTTAATAGTTGGAAAGAGTTGTAAAGTGTTTGTGAAGTGTTGGATATTATTTTAACTTGGAGTTTATAAGGTGTATCAAAGAAATTATTTTTCATGTATGGTATGATGAGTGTTATTTTTAAAAGGGAGCAATAAGGTATAAATTGAGTTGTGATTATTTTGTGTCTAAGGAATATTTTTGATAAAGTGTTGAAGTGATATTGTTGTGTCTAACCAATAATTGGAAACAAGGAAATTGTGATTGAGACAGGTTTTCTAAAGGCACCTTTACATCCAACAAAAGGTATGGGCATATTCTTCCTAGTGAGTGATTGTTGAAAGTTATGAATGAAAAGTTGGAGTGAAAAGGATTGTTTGGTTAAGAATTGTTGAGTGTATTTTTAATTAATGCTTCAATATTTTCTAGAATTGAGATGTGTTTATAAAACCTTATTTTATAAGCATTGTTGTTGAAGTGATTAAGTTGAGTGAAGAACTTGAACTATGGTTTGCAAAGAACATGAGTATTATTGTTATGTGAGATTGGTTGATAAGCATTGTTGGAAATATTTGAGTGAGAGTTTATGTTTGGACTAGGATTTGTGAGCAAGGATTATTTCATCGAGTGATTGGTTGAGTAAAGTTGGTTGAGCCTAGTCAAATGGATGTGTGAACTGATAGTTCAAGTTCTATGAAACAAATTATTCTATATTCTAAATTGATTTGAGAAAGAGGTTGAGTGTTGATGAATGTAAAACATATTGAGTCTCTAAAAATTCTCTATATGTTTTTGTGGTAAAAGAGTGAGTGAAAGTGATTGAATATTATGATGAATGTGAGGCATATTGAGTATCTAACAATTCTCTTTATGTTTCTATGAGTTTGGACAAGTTCTAGTGTGAGCTTGTTGAGCATATTTGAGGCAAGTCTTAGAGAAGACTTATGGATATATTTGTGTGATCTTTTGTGGAAGCTTACAATACATATTTGAGAACAGTAATTTGAGGATAGAGCTTGAGGACATAGATTGAGGATATATTTGAGGATAGAATTTGGTGCATATTTGAGGACAAGTTTATGCCAGACCAGAGACAGAGATTGAGAAGATTTGTGCTAGACCGAAGGATTGAGTTTAGTGCATATTTGAGATAGATCTTTGGACGTGATAGATTATAGAAGATGATAGTCTCCAGTGGATAGATATCCATCATCCAGGGTAGTGAGGATAGGTTTCTTCAGTGGATAGAGATCCATTTCTCCATAGCAATGAGGGTAATAGTTCTTCTAGAAGATTACCAATCAGAGATTAGGAGAAAGGAGTTCTCCTATGGATAGATATCCACAAACTTGATTAGGGGATTGGTGTCTCCTTTGGATAGAGGTCCATAAATATTGTAGGGAAAGGATTCCCAAGAGAATTTATTTGAGAAAAAATTATAAGGAATATTTTATCCGTGGAGTAGCCCACATTGGGTGAACCACGTTAAATCATGTCTCTCATGTGTGTTATGCTTTGTGTGATGTTTACTACTTTAATATTGTTGATGGTATCATTTGTATTAAAAAGAAAAATGTTTTATCTTATACTGTTCACCCTCCCCTCTCAATATAAGCACATGTTCTTCAATTGGTATCAAAGTGGGTCTCTCTGTGAAAAGACTAACAGCTTGGAGGAGGATCCATCATGAACACACATGACTTCAAAAAATGAAGAAGAGACCATGTTTGATATAAAAGAAGAATTATTTGCTGCTCTCAGAAATTTGGAAAGAATTAGAGAGAAGAACTCAAGCTTGAAGGAACAAATTCAAGAGGATGAAGAAGCAAGGATGGAAATTCTGTAGAATCTCTTAGAACTCAAGGTAAAGGTAGAAGAAGGAAATATAATTGAGAAGGATATAATAGATCTTTTAAGAACAAGAGCAATAGAATGTGAAATATTGGAAGTAAAAATTATGTATCTAAGGAATGAAGTTGAAAGGACCAAGGTACTATAAGACGTAGCTTATGAGGAACTAAAAAAGGATTTAAGCCTTCAAGAAGCAGAAAATTCAAAAAAATATAGGCAAGCAAAGGATGTCAAAATGGAAGAAAGAAAAAAAGAATCTTGGATGAAATTTAATCACAAGAAGAGAAGCACTCCACCAAAATATCAAAGGCATCCAAATAGGTTACATAATTTCTTCCATGGTCATTTCTTTTCTTATAACAAATATGGTCATAAAGTTGTACACTGTATTAGTCATTCAAGAAACAATGTCAATATAAATTTCAATTCTTTTGCACCTCTTATGGATAAAGATATTATATGTTACAATTGTAATAATTCTGGACACAAGGCTAGATGGTGGAAGATGATACTTTCGGAGCCTAGTAAAGGAAAAAAAAATTCAAAAACTACGAAAGATGAAAGGGAAAATGTAAATGCTAGATCAATGTTAGTTCAAAAATTCCTTCATGCTCAAGATAAAGAAGAACAATGGTATCTTGATAGTGGTTTCTATAATCACATGACAGGAGAAAAAGACAAATTCATTGCACTAAAAGAAATCAAGAGAGGATTAGTAATTTTTGGTGATAATAGATCAACAAGGATTTGTGGAAGAGGAACTCTAAGCTTAGATAATGGGAAAACAAGAACATAAAATGTATTGTATGTTAAGGGGTTAAAACATAATATGCTCAGTGTAATTCAACTTTGTGATCAAGGGCATATGGTTACTTTCCACCCAAATAGATGTGATATATGAAAATCAGAAACTAGAAAATTCATTGCAAGTGCAAGAAGAATCCCAAACAATCTATACATGCCTAGTGAGATCAAAGGGGAAAAGTGCTTTCTATCACAAGATGATGAAATTTTGTTGTGGTATAGAATATTGGGTTACTTGAATTTTGACAACATAGTCAACATAAGCAACAAGTAGGCTGTCAGAGATTTACCCAAAATAAAAAGACCACAAAACACAATATGCGCACCTTGTCAACATGGAAAGCAAACTAGAACAAGCTTTAAGTCAAAAGGACATATGTCATCTGAGCCATTGAGTCTAATACATACTGATATATGTGTTCCTACTAGAATACAGAGTATTCAGGGTGAGAGTTACTTTATATTGTTTATAGATGATTACTCCAAAATGGTTTGGGTAGCTTTCCTGAAAGAGAAGTCAGTTGCTTTTGAAAAATTCAAAGCATTTAAGGAACTGGTCGAAAATGAAACCAACAATAGAATTAAGTGTTTTATATCAGAAAGAGGAGGATAATTTACCTCAAATGAATTTGTATAGTTTTGTGAACAACATGGGATCAAGAGAGAATACGAAGCAATAAGAACTCCTCAACAAAATGGGGTAGTTGAAAGGAAAAACAAGACTATTGAGAATATGGCTAGAGCTATGTTAAATGAGTCTAAGCTCTTAGATGGATTTTTGAGAGAAGCAATCAACATAGTAGTATACATAATCACTAGGGCTCAAATGAGGATAAACCATCACAAGACTCCATATGAGCTTTGGAAAGGAAGATCGACCATTGTAAAACACTTCAAGATTTTTGGAAGCAAGTGTTACATAAGATGAGAAGATCAAAACTTAGGCAAGTTTGATCCAAGATGTGATGAGGGAATTTTACTTGGTTATTCCTCAAAGAGTAAAGCCTATAGATTCTTCAACAAGAGAACATGCACTATTGTATAAAGTATAAATGTAACAATTGATAAAAATATAGATTCAAAAGAACCAGTTTAGCAAATTGTGTATCAGGAAGATGGAAGTTGTCAAGAAAATTTTCATGAGGAATCAGATGAAGAAGAAAAAGAAACACAAAAACTTCTTCTTAAAACTCCATCTAGGTATGTACAGAAGCATCATCCAAAATAGAAAATCATTGGGAATACAATTTTAAGATAGACAAGGATAAGGATAATAACACCGTCTCAACAAGAAAAATTTTCTTTTCTATCTAATATTGAGCCAAAAGACTTCAAATAGGCAAGTGAATATGAGTTATGGATCAGGGAAATGGATGAGGAATTAGATTAGATAGAAAAAAGCAAGACTTGGGAACTTGTTCCATGACCAAAGGACAAGAATGTGATTGGCACAAAATGGGTATTCAGAAATAAGCTAAATGAAGATGAACAAGTAGTAAGGAACAAAACAAGGTTACTATGCAAAGGTTATGCACAGGAAGAGGGAATTGACTTTGATGAGACATTTGCTCCTGAAAGCATGAGGATACGGAAGCAAAAGGAAAGCAAATATGCGATGCAAACAGAACCGAACTCAGCGCTAGATCCTAATAAATTGAAAGTGCATGAAAATATGGAAAAGCATGAGCGAATAAAAATGAAACAGATATGAATAAATAAGATAGCCCTTTTTATTGATATGTTTCACAACTCTGTTACAATGCGCATCCTCCCCTTCCAAGGGCTAGGAGCGTTTAAGTATGCATTCTTGTTACATCCATGGGTGCCTTTCCTTCTTCTGCATGCCCACATGTAAAATGGGCAGACCAAACGTCACCACCGCTTGTGTTGATGAGTCTTGATTCCTCGTTGCTCCTCCGATGTCCAAACCCTGCGTTCAAAGGAACAAGAAACGATCAGTAGCACCTGCGGATAAAACAAAGCATGCAATCCCCAAGCCTACGATAAGTGAATGATAAAAATGAATTAAACTATGACTAAAACAGGTCCAAATGCTCTAAAAATTTGACAGGGGCATCAAGATACCACCAGGAAGACCTTGCAAAAAGAACAATCAAGAAATTCCTCACCGATTTTAATTCGCTCCGGGGTGGGACGAATTCACCTGCAATAAAATGCCGAAAAGGTATTGTCCCAATGTCCTGCCTAGGAAGCTCCAAAAGACCTACAAAATTGGGGTTAGCTAATTGGGGGCATTTTGGGAAGACCCAGATGGTCAGATTTTCCCGATTTGGCCTCCATAAATGGTAATTTAATGATGCTACCTGTAGATTAGTGGAAGCGAGCAAGGATAGAAATACGATCAAAATTGTTCAAAACGAGACAAAATTTGAAAGACAACCTATCTAAGCATCATAGAATTGAATACAAAAATGAAAGAAAGCAAGTATACCACATAATCCCCATAACTTTGAAAGGGGGTGATTAGGACTGTGGCAGTGTGGGAGGGGGTGCCCATGGGGCAGGCCTCCCGTCGTTTGAGGCTTGATTTCGGCACCAATCCACTTGGGATGGGTCCAAAACCTCTTGTGTGGTATTGTCGACAAATTTGGTGGGATATTGTGGCCAAATGTCGAGTTTTGGGATCGATATTCATCCTCCTAATAGTCACCCAATGACCTCCCATCTAAAGGAGATCAAGGATGTGAAAGGCAAAAATCCAAAAGGTGTGAGGTATGTAAATAAAATGACAACACTTCGTTGCTCTAAAATGCTCCTTCTCTATATTTTGGGGTGAGGAAACTCACCAATTTATAGACCTGGAGGTCTCTTGAAATGGGCATGCAGAGGCGCCACTTGGCAATCATGCCTCTCCAAGCGAGGGAAGATTCCTCCCTAAATAGGGACTTCATGACTAACCTTGTAAAAGCCTCTAACGCTCGAAAACACCCACCCATACTCCCATGCGATGAAGGAAGCATTGAGTGGCGTATCTGAGCTGCCATTTGTCAAGATTTGACTTTTTTCCTGTCAAACCTGCAATTTGCCCCACCCCGGAGCGAATTTAGAATTCGTCCCTGGGTGGGGCGAATCCCAGTTTGAATTCGTTCCAGGGTGAAACAGATATTGAGCAAAGTTCCTGAAGGTGTCAAATTGATCTCTGACCTTCCAAAACTGCTGTGAGAGTGGTTAGGACCACTTTTTAACCTCTGGGGGCTACCCTTGGGGCTGTGTGTGTCAATGCGATCAGTGTTTGCAGTCACATAATTGGATTGGTGCTATTTTTGTGTCTATAGATGCCCCTTTTTGGGATGCGTTGTGCATGGCACAACGTCGAGCAAAAATAGATAACCAAGGCACTAATGATTAGGGTTTCTCAGTGGCCTAACCAAATTTTGATGCCCCAAGTATGGAAAGGGCATGTATTCTTGAATCCTTGCTTCTGACGAGTGAAGGAACTCAATTCAAGTATTTAACCTTTTTCGATGAGGTGTTACTTGATCTTGGACATTGATCAGTCATGAATAGGCAAAGGGCGCAACCTTTTGTCTGTGAGAACCTTGACTTCATGATTCACGAAATGCCAAGTGATTTGATCAAAGTTGTGATTATTGCTTGTTTACTGCCCCAAGCAGGAGCGTAATTGTCTTTGTCAATGATTCTTTGAATGCATGCCATTTTCTTTAATTGGGTGTGTACTTGTTGGCTGGTGACTAAGTGTGACTTCCCCCTCAAGCGACGAATCAATGAGGGAATGACATTCATGAGAAGAGCGGCGAGTCGCTTGACCCAAGATGACTTGTGCAAGGGTGCCCTTATATGTTTTAGCGTTAAGTGTGTGCAGTTTTCTGACATTTAGACCTATTTTTGTTGGGTGTTAACCCTTTTTACAATGCGTTTTAGAGCTGAAATTGGAAGAAATTTGTCCTCCCGTGGAGCGGTCCGGCTATGGTAGCCTTCTTAGGGAGTATGATAATGACAATTTGTAACCCCAACGTTTGTTTTGGATGCCAAGAATGTTAGGCACGAAGGCACCTTTGTTCGGAAATGTTATTACTATTTTTGGGTGGGTTGCGACCCTTTTGTTGACGTCGTTTGGGGATGAAATTCTTGAAATTCGTCTTCCCGTGGTCCAGCTATGGTAGCCTTCTTAGGGAATAGGATAGCGAGGATTTGTGACCCCGACATCTATTTTGCATGCCCGAAATTTCAAGTGCAAAAGCACTCTCATTGGACAGGTTTATTAGCTGTTTTGGTGCATTTTTGTTCAATTTTTTTTGTTTTTTGAAATTTTTGCCCTGAATTCATTCCAGGGTGGGAGGAATACTAGCTTAGTATTCGTCCTAGGGTGGGACGAGTGCTAACCAGAGTGCTCATCCCAAGTAGGAATGAATATAAGCTCAAAAGGCCTATTTAAAGGCCAAAACTAGGGTTTGGGCTCATTTGCATTCGAATTTTCTTGCGATTCGAAGCTTTGGGGAGGAGGAGGTTAATTCTGCGAAGCGAAGCGCTATCGAATTTCTCCCGACATCATGAGTGCACAAATCGGATTGAGCGGTGGAGTCGAAGCGAGACCAGTAAGTGCTCCTTAGTGTTATTGCTTTTGTTTATTATATGTTTTAAAACTGCAAGTTATTTGTTTGTTTTTCTTTGTTATGTTGTTTTTCAAAATTTAAAATTGAAACCCATAAACCAAGACTTTAACTGAAAATTGAACGAAAAACGTAGTTAAAACCTAGGTGAATTTTTTTTTTTTGTTTAACTAAAACCCTAGGATGAACAGAACGTAAAACCCTAGTTTTTTAGGCTGAGCTTGTCAGTTTTGAATGTAGGTGAAAACCCTATGTTAAAAAACTGTTATTTTAATTTTGTTTTGTTTGTGCAAACTTTATTAATTTGAAACTTAGAATACATAAACCCTAAGACTGAAAACTATAGTTAAAAAAGTTTTTGTTCTTTTTAAGTTGTTATTAGTTTTAAACTTAGAGTACAGAAACCCTAAGACTGATGACTGTAGCTAAAAAAATATTGTGTTTTTATGTTGTTATCAGTTTTAAACTTAGAGTACATAAACCCTAAGACTGACAACTGTATTTGCTGAAAAGAAAATGTTTTTGTATCTATTTGGATTTTTTTTTAATTTTTTTTTTTTTGAGCTGTACATTGGTAGGCAGTGTTGTATATTCATGTTCTTGTTGTACAATTTTTTTTATGATTTTAATATTTTTGTGTTGTTTTCTTTTGCAGGTTGTGAAGAGTCGGTATCGTGTGCCTACTACTTTTGTTGAAGCGCGGAGGGTACTAACTGTAGCTGACTGGGAGTGGCTTGATGCCCTTGGGCTCAAGTAGGTGGATTGACTGGAGCCTGTGGTCAAGGATCGGGCCTATCTGATGGCCCTGATCAACCTGTGGGATCCCCGGACCAACACCTTCCATCTCCTAATAGGGGAGATGACTGTGACCTTAGAGGATGTCTATCGGCTTATATAGATTCTGATAGATGGAATTCCGATCAAAACATCATCACGTGATCAACGGACAGCTGTACTGATACGATGCTTTGGGCATGGGGAGGAGCTGGGTGTGGAGAGCCTAGTGGAGAGGGCAGAGGGTGACTACCAGATTGGCGGGATTCTGGTCCGATGGTGGCTTGAGAGAGGGGTGTTGGGAGTGAGGCACGCAGTACTCATGGGCCTTATTTCCAACATGTTGTTGCCTAAATCGTCAGGCACAAGGTTCCCGTGGAACCTGCTGGATGTGGTTTGGCGACTGGTAGAGTGCCCGACGGAGGCACCACTAATCATGAGGTGGGGGCAGACGCTGCTGGCACAACTCTATGGTGAGCTGTACGAGGTCCTTTGTCAGAGGTGAAAGGGGATTAGCTACAACTATCTGTTGCAGAGCTGGGCTTGGCAACACATAGCAATGGAGAGGCCAGCAGGGTTACCATGGATGACTCAGATGGAGATGGAGGATAAAGATATAGGCTATGCGATTCTGTGGTGGCGGTCTAAGGAGCAGGGATAGAGTCAACGATGGGCAAGTGTTGTAGGGCACTATGTCGATGCCCTCACTCGGCTTGCTCTAGGGGAGGTGTTCTGGCACCCTTATTGAGACTGTCCAGCCTAGCCAAAGGTTGGAGAGTGGCTCTGACGGGTACGCAGGGAGCGATGGCTGATTGGGTGGCATGGGACCGAGCATGAGTTCTTCCCTTATAGTCGGGTGACACGACAGTTTGGGGTGCACCAGGGGTTTCCTGGTGAGCCCGTGGTCTATTAGCATCGGGGGCGAGAGGACTCTAGATTGATCGATCATCGCGCCACTAGGCGAGGATTCAAACGTAGTGATCGACATCCCAAACGTGGATGACATCGGGACTACCGTAGAGTACGACCAGTGGTGGGTACTACAGCGATGGTAGGGAGAGGGGCCATTGGGAGGTGCAAAGGCAGTATCAATGAGCGGGGAGGGTGTCGAGGCACTAGGAGATGATTGGGGAGCTCCTCGGGAGGATGCAGATATGGTGGAGGTGGAGGATGAGGATGTGGATTCGGGGGTTACAGATTAGTCGAAGATGTAAGACATCACAGAGCAATGGGAGCCAGAGTAGGCTACTATTCTAGAGATGCCTACGCCTCAGGCAGAAGCGGAGGATGCGGAGTCTGGGCTATGCATTGAGATTGCATGGTTGGAGGGGTTGCTACGAAGGCACGATGAGGAGCTGGGGGATGCGTTGCAGGAGAGGGATCTCCTACGCATGCAGTTGGCAGAGTGAGAGAATGCATTGGCTGCCTACCACTGGCAGGATGGGGGTACTGATGCTGCATGGGAGAGGGATCTCCTATGGATGCAGCTGGCAGAGAGGGATAGGGCTTTGGCATAGTGTGAGGAGAACTTGGCAATGTATCGCCAGTGGGAGATGGACTCAGTGCGGCAACGGTTGGAGCTGGAGGCAAAGATTAGCCACCTTGGTCGATGGGTCCCTACGTTCAGCGGAGGCAGATCGTGATGTTGCTCGAGAGGGAGTGAGACTGAGCAATCAGCATCCTCTCGACGCAAGCGACTAGATGAGGGTGTGCGAGTAGGCATGATGTGAGGGCTAGCAGCAGTCACCCTGAGGGGTCTCATAGGACCCACACCATGGGGGGTAGTTCCTGTCACACCGATCCTGCATGATCATGGTGGCCGACGCCCTAGGCTTGGGGGTTTTTGAGCTTTTGGATTTTTTTTTTTGTTGCGGGGTTACAGGACCAGTTCATTGTAGCCTGCGGGCATTTTTGATGATATATACAGATAACTTTATTTTTTTTATGCGAGTTATGATTTAATTTTATGCATTATGAGTGATGAGTATGGATGTATGCATGTTAATTTATGTTGATGGATGCATATGTTATGATAAATGCAAATGTTTCTAAGCTTCAGGATATGCAAATATAATGGATGAATTGAATTTGTGTTGTTTGTCGAGAGCACCATAGACTGTTTAGACCTTTGTGTTTTTGGTGATTGTTGATGGCAATGCGAGGATGAAAGATAGCGCAGTTGGTTTAGAATGTAGCTAATGTTTTCTGAGACTCAGAAGGTTTTAACTAACTAGCCATGATTGTACTTTATCTTACAAGACTTTTGGATAAGGTATGAATCAGACTTGTCTTTGACCAAGTTATTTCACATCCTTGTGGTGCAATTGAGTTCGTTTATGTGGTATTTGTCAGGATACCACCAGTGCCAGATAGGTTGTCAACCAAACCTGTACTGAGGATCACCTAATTAGCTCCACTAACTCCTTTGTTGTATTTAGTCAGATTAATCTGTAGTGCTATCTAGGATACCATAAGCTAGCTCATCCACATGCAAACATTGATCTGTACACAAGTTAATGTGCCAGATATATCATTATGCGGGAGGTTTACCGCCAGTGACCGATAGGCTATCCACCAAACTGATACTGAGGTTTGCCTCATGACCTGTCGGAATCTTTGAGAGTTCCGAGGATTCAATTTTGACTCCCTTCTTTTCTTCAATTGTATTGGGATACTTGCTCTTTTGTAGTGATAAAAATAACTGTTTATTTTTATATATTCTTCTTTTGAGCAAGGGATTTGAATTTCGAGTGATGAGAATCACTATTGTATGTGCCTTTTGATGTATGCACTCTGGTGGTGATGTCAAATTTTTGGAGTTTTGACTTTTTGTAAAATTTTTATGTTTGCAACTTTTGAGAACTTGGGATTCTTAGGGAATTGGGTAGGGAAGATGCTTGTCCTTTTGCCAACTCTCAACATTCTTGGGGTCATTCACACAGGGGGATGAGCAAGATAACCGTTTCACTTATGGTGACCTGGATTGCCTTGCAGGTTTCATCTTTCATTCACACAACTTGGGAATTTTTATGTGTTTTAATTTGTGTTGGGATGCTACGTAACAAGGTGTGATCCAAGTAGAACTCTACCTTTGTAAAATATGTCTGACTTGGTACAGTACGTGGCTAGAAATCTATATAACGACTAAAGGACAAAAACTCTTGATACATTAGAAGACCACTGACTCTGGTATGGTAAAAAGAAGTGAATGGCGTTTATGTTTGATGGATTGCTTATAGAATGGAGAAATGTGGAACAAGATGGACTTGCGGAGTAATTACAATCTATGGTGCCTTTGACCTGTATGACCACAAATATGCAATGTATGGATGTGATGCTTAATGCAGCTACATATTTTTGTGTTTTTGATGGATTGATTTTTGTGAATATGAATATGAGATGCAAGAATAGCTTTTTATTGTGATGAATTTGAGCATGCCTGGAAATGAGATGCAAATTTTTTTTGTTGTTTTTGATGATTTTACTGTTTTTGAATTTTCTTATTTTTGACCAAGCAATTGTGGGAATCCTTGGAGCTTTTTGGTTGACCAAGCGGTAATGGGTACCTTTGGGGCATTTTGAGATTGACCAAGCGATTGTAGGAATCCTTGGAGCATTTTGGGATTGACCAAGCGATTGTAGGAATCCTTGGAGCATTTTGGGTTTGACCAAGCGATTGTAGGAATCCTTGGAGCATTTTGGGATTGACCAAGTGATTGTAGGAATCCTTGGAGCATTTTTTTTAGGATATGGCTCTCTTAGATATGGAATGGCCGCAAATGATTGATGTTCAAGGGTTCTAGTTCCTTGATTCCATCAAGAGAGGCTAGTCGGTATGTCTCGGGTCCTATTTTGCTATCAATTACATATGGACCTAACCAATTTGCCGTGAACTTGTCCCTTATGGGACGACAAACTAGAGTTTTGTTGGTTCTCTTTTAAGACCAAGTCACCAACCTAAAAATCCCTTAGGTGAACTTTCATGTTGTATGCTTTCTTAAGTCGCTCTTGATAGATACGTAAATGCTCAAGAGCATTAACGCGTCGTTCGTCAAGCAACGTAAGCTGGTCTAACCGAGCCTGCCATGCAGTGTCATCATCGATGAACTCTTACATTGATATGCACAAGGAAGGAATTTCCAACTCGAGAGGCATGACTGCCTCGGAGTCATACACGAGCAAAAA
This sequence comes from Wollemia nobilis, assembly GCA_028583015.1. Taxonomy (NCBI): domain Eukaryota; kingdom Viridiplantae; phylum Streptophyta; class Pinopsida; order Araucariales; family Araucariaceae; genus Wollemia; species Wollemia nobilis. The sequence goes on from JAQPPZ010001192.1 coordinate 3,154,538, forward strand.
TGGAGTTGCCCCAGTGGACGTCCGAATGCTAGTGCGATAAGCCCACAGGGCAAGTGGGATTTGGATGTGCCAATCCTTATGACTGTCTGCGATTGTCTTTTTGAGGATAGCAACTAGCATTTTGTTTGACGCCTCTACTTGCCCATTTGCCTATGGATAATAGGGTGTCAAAAAATTGTGTTGAATTTTGTACTTTATGGTCAAAGCACGCACGTCTTTGTTCTTGAATGACGTCCCATTATCCGAGATTATTTTGGATGGAATACCAAAACAACATATGATGTTATGCAAAATGAACTCCACAATGCGGGGTCCTATCGTAGAGGTAAGTGGAACTGCTTCCACCCACTTGGTGAAATACTCTATGGCCATTATGATAAACATGTGACGACCTGACGATGCAGGGGAGATCTTTCCAATTAGATCGAAGCCCCACTACGAAAACGGCCAAGCTGACTGGATCGTCTGCAAGGCCTGGGAAGGTACGTGTGTCAAATTAGCATGGTGTTGACACTTCATGCACTTCCTGACATATGCACAACAATCTCACTCTAAAGATGGCCAATAATAGCCCATGCGAAGAATGCGCTTTGCGATGGCCATACTACTAAAGTGGCCACATGTACCATTGTGCGCTTGGGCGATCTCCCAAGTGGACTCTTGCTGGTCCAAGCATCGAAGGAGGATCCCTTCATAGCTATGACGGTACAAAATGTCTCCTAACAAGACATGCTTTGTCGCTTTCTTCTTGAATGCTCATTTTGTGGCATGCGTCAATCCAAGTGGGAGGTTACCTAACTTGAGGTAGTCCCTTACGGGTGAATACCAATCCTGTTGATCGGAAGCCTTGACGGTATGAACAACCAATCCCTCTTGAAGTTCATCCCTAGCAAACGCTGAGCGGGAGAGAACTTGTAATAATAGTGTGGTGTTGCTATTAATGGGAGTAGGGGAGAACAAGGACCCCTAGTTGGCATGTTTCAGATGATCATGGATTCGAGAGAACTTATCCGAGGATGGTTCAATCTGGATCATGTGGATTCCTGGTGTCAAGTTAGAGCTTGCACACTCCATCGCAGATTGTGATAGTGTTTTGACTTGAATGGTTGTCATATCACTAGAAAGGTCTTGCGGGATTAGTGACCCCAAGGAGGCCATAGTGTCCGCAAAATGATTCGATGATCGAGGGAGTGCCTCGATGTCGTACCACTCAAGATTTGCCAGCAATTTGTCCACAAGGGCTTTGTAGGCCTGCATAACTGGACATTTGCATTGGAACACCCCTTTGACTTGGTTGAAAATTAATAGTGAATCACCAAATATATTTAGTTGTTTGATGTTCATGGTGATTACACAACTTGAAGCCACAAGAATTTTTTAGCCTTCTCAAGTTTTAAAAACTTTAAAGTATATCAGATGGATGTTAAGTCAGCATTTCTAAATGGTGTTCTAGAAGAAGAAGTCTACATTGAATAGCTAGAGAGATTAATATTAATAGATAAACCATATCATGTATGCATATTGAAAAAAAACATTGTATGGTCTAAATAAGTATCTTCAGGAACAAGAATTCATAATAGGAATAGCATACAACAATTTATACATCAAAAATGAAGGGAATGATCTATTAATTATGTTTTTTTATGTTGATGACATCATTTTTGGGGGAAACAATGATAAGATGTGTAAAGAATTTTCTAATAATATGCAAAATAAATATGATATGTCTATGATTGGTGAGTTTTCATTTCTTGGAATCCATATGTCACAATCATAGAAAGGAGTATTTCTCTCACAAACCAAGTATATAAAAGAGATGCTAAATAAATTTAGATTAGAGTATTGCAAACCGGTAAGTACCCCCATGGTTATAGGATGCAATTTAAGTAAGGATGATGAATCTCCAGAGGCAGATCAGAGACTATACAGATCTATTATTGGTAGCTTATTGTATGTTATAACTACAAGACCAGACATAGTGCAGACAGTGGGATTAGTAGCAAGGTTTTAGGAAGCACCTAAGGAAACACATGTGGTAGTAGTAAAGATAATTCTTAGGTATCTAAAATGGACTATGGATTTTGGGATCTGGTATCCCAAAAGTTATAGTTTCACACTCATAGCATATACAGATGCATATTGGGCTGGTTGTATTGATGATAGAAAGAGAACAAGTGGAGGAGCATTCTTTCTTGGATATTGTTTGGTCTCTTGGCTAAGTAAGAAGTATGCATCAGTATCCTTATCTACAGTAAAAGTAGAATATATTGCAGTGGTATCTAGATGTACACAGGTATTATGGGTGAAGAAAACTCTAGAAGACTTAAATATAAAATATGATCATCTTATTCCCATATTATGTGATAATACAAGTGCTATAAGTATCTCAAAAAATATAGTGATGCACTCTAGGAAAAAGCACATTTCGATTACTTATCATTTTCTAAGAGAAGAGGTGATAGATAAATAGGTCAGGCTGGAATATGTTACTACAAAGAAATATATAGCAAATATTTTCACTAAGCCACTTTCAAAGGAGACCTTTGAGTATTTTCGAGAAAAACTAGGAGTAATACTCCCACCTCAGAATTAACCACCTCAAGAGGAGGTGGGGGAGGGGCTAAGCTAAGAGACTCATTCTTAGCCTAGAGCCCCAAAGGTGATCCTTTACCATTTATTTCAAAGGGGGAGATATTTGGTTTAAGAAGAGAGCATTGAGTCAGGGGGAGCAATATCCCAGGGGAAGCAAAACAAGAAAAAAGTCAAGTGTTTGGTAAAAATAATTTGGGTTGCCATCAATGACAAAGGGGATATTGTTGGACATTTTGAGTAGATAAGTTGTCATTGATGTCAAGAGTGAGTGGTCATTGATGTCAAGATTTCAGCACTAGTGAGTGGTCATTGATGTCAAGATTTCAGCACTAGTGAGTGGCAGTTCAGTGGGCAACATCAGTTTCAGGTTCTCCAGTTTCAGTTGATCAAGACCCGGTTTTAGGAGATCATATGTGGACCAAAGTGCAAAAGAAGATGCCCAAGTAAATAATATTATAATATTTTTATAATATTATAAAAGGAGGTTTTAAATTAATTAATATAATTTTTATTATAAATTAATTTATAATTTAATTTACTTAACCTAAGTTATGTAAATTAATTATTAATTAGTTTTAATATTAATTATAAAGTTAATTTATATAAAAGTTTTAACCCAAAGGTGGGTTATTAAAATTATAATTCGAGTTTTAATTCGAATTACTAAAAGCGCCGACATGGGAGAAAAATCAAATCATGTATAAAAATGGGGATCCACCCACCTTAGAACTTACCATACCTTCATTCAAAAATTAATGTGAATTATTTGCGACATGCTACAACGAAGTGGAGAGAGTAGTGGACTTTGAAGAAGTCAAAAGGCGCATGAGGCATAAGGTGGAGGAAGTGTTTTTTCCTTCACATGGGGACTATAGCCCACATGGTGGTCTCCCAAGTGCTAAGGCGCTTAGGCCTTAGGGAGACGATGGATCAAATCATGCCAAAACCTCTTTTTGGGGAAAGCAAGGTATGCATTGGAATTTAGGCACCAAAAATTTTGGAAGTGGTTGTTGAAAAATTAAAAATTAATTTTGCATTATATTTGGTTTATAAGGTTGCATGGGGAGTTATAAGGGTTATGCAAATTAAATTTTTGATGTCATTTGCTTTAATGGTTGGAAAGAGTTGTAAGGTGTTTGTGAAGTGTTGGATATTATTTTAAGTTGGATTTTATAAGGTGTATCAAAGAAATTATTTTTCATGTATGGTATGATGAGTGTTATTTTTAAAATGGAGCAATAAGGCATAAATTAAGTTATGATTATTTTGTGTCTAAGGAATATTTTTGAGAAAGTGTTGAAGTGATATTGTTGTGTCTAACCATTGTAATTGGAAAGAAGGAAATTATAACTGAGACGTATTTTCTAAAGGCACCTTTACATCCAATAGAAGGTATGGGCATATTCTTTCTAGTGAGTGATTGTTGAAAGTTATGAATAAAAAATTGGAGTGAAAATGATTGTTTGGTTAAGCATTGTTGAGTGTGTTTTTAATTAATGCTTCAATATTTTCTAGAATTGAGAGGTGTTTATAAAACCTTATTTTATAAGCATTGTTGTTGAAGAGATTAAGTTGAGTGAAGAACTTGAACTAGGGTTTGCAAAGAACATGATTATCATTGTTATGTGAGACTGGTTGATAAGCATTGTTGGAAACGTTTGAGTGAGTGTTCATATGTTTGGACTAGGGTTTGCGAGCAAGGATTATTTCATTGAGTGATTGGTTGAGTAAAGTTGGTTGAGCCTAATCAAGTGGATGTGTGAAGTGATAGTTCAAGTTCTATGAAATAAATTATTCTATATTCTGAATTGATTTGAGAAAGAGGTTGAGTGTTGATGAATGTGAAACATATTGAGTCTCTAAATATTATCTATATGTTTTTGTGGTAAAAGAGTGAGTGAAAGTGATTGAATATTGTGATGAATGTGAAGCATATTGAGTCTCTAACAATTCTCTTTATATTTCTATGAGTTTAAACAAGTTCTAGTATGGGCTTGTTGAGCATATTTGAGGTAAGTCTTAGAGAAGACTTTGTGGACAAATTTGTGTGAGCTTTTGTGGAATCTTACAATACAAATTTGAGAACACTAATTTGAGCATAGATTTTGAGGATAGATTTGAGGACAGAGTTTGGTGCAGAATTAAGGATAGGCTTGTGTCAGACCAAATATAGAGATTGAGCGAATTTGTGCTAGACCGAAGGATTGTTTTTAGTGCATATTTGAGACAAATGTTTGGATATGACAGAGTATAGAAGACAATAGTATCCAATGGATAGATATCCACCATCCAGGGTAGTGAGGATAGGTTTCTTTAGTGGATAGAGATCCATTTGTCCAGAGCAGTTGGGGAAACAGTTCTTCTAGAATATCACCAGTCATAGCTTAGGAGAAAGGAGTTCTATTGTGGATAGAGATCCATGAAATTGATTAGGGTATTGGTGTCTCCTTTGGATAGAGTTCCATAAACATTGTAGGGAAAGGATTCCCAAGAGAATTTATTTGAGAAAAAATTATAAGGAATATTTTCTTCGTGGAGTAGCCCACATTGGGTGAACCATGTTAAATCATGTCTCTCATGTGTGTGATACTTTGTGTGATGTTTACTACTTTAATATTTATGATGGTATCATTATTATTAAAAAGCAAAAAAATATATCTTATATTGTTCACCCCCTCTCTCAGCATAAGCACATGCTCTTCAATTGGTATAAGAGCGGGCATCTTCATGAAAAGACTAACATCTTGGAGGAGGATCCATCAGGAACACATAAGACTTTATAAAATGAAGAAGAGACAATGTTTGATATAAAAGAAGAATTCTTTGCTGCTCTCAAAAAATTAAAAATAATTAGAGATAAGAACTCAAGCTTGAAGGAAAAAATTCAAGAGGATGAAAAAGCAAGGATGGAACTTCTATAGAATCTTACAGAAATCAAGATAAAGGTAAAATAAGGAAAGAAAATTGAGCAGGATATGATAGATCTATTAAGAACAAGAGAAATAGAATGTGAAATATTGGAAGCAAAAATTGTTCATCTAAGGAATGAAGTTGAAAGGACCAAAGTACTACAATATGTAGCTTATGAGGAACTGAAAAAGGAATCAAGCCTTCAAGAAGCAGAAACTTCAAACAAATATAGGCAAGCAAAGGATGTAAAAAGGGAAGAAATCAAAGAAGAACCTTGGATGAAATTTAATCACAAGAAGAGAAGCACTCTACCAAAATCTCAAAGTCATCCAAAAAGGTTACATAATTTCTTCTATGGTTATTGTTTTTCTTGTAACAAATATGGTCATAAATTTGTACACTCTATTAGTCATGCAAGAAACAATGTCAATAGAAATTTCAATTCTATTGCACCTCTTATGGATAAAGATAATATATGTTACAAATGCAATAATTTTGGGCACAAGGATAGATGGTGTAAGATGATACTTCTTGAGTCTAGTAAAGTAAAAATAATTTCAACAACTAAGAAAGATGAAAGGGAAAATGTAAAGGCTATATCAATGTTAGTTCAAACAACCCTTCATTCTCAGGATAAAGAAGAACAATGGTATCTTGATAGTGGTTGCTCAAGTCACATGACAGGAGACAAATACAAATTCATTACACTACAAGAAACCAATCGAAGATCAGTAAGTTTTGGTGATAATGGATCAGCAAGGATTGGTGGAAGAGGAACTCTAAGATTAGATAATGGGAAAAATAGAACAAAAAATGTATTGTATGTTACGGGGTTAAAATATAATCTACTCAATGTAATTCAACTTTGTTATCAAGGGAATATGGTTACTTTCCACCAAGATAGATGTGAGATAAGAAAATCAGAAACTGTAAAATTCATTGCCACTGTAGGAAGAACCCCAAACAATCTATACATGCTTAGTGAGATCAAAGGGTAAAAGTGTTTTCTATCATAAGAAGATGAAATTTGGTTGTGGCATAGAATATTGGGTCACTTGAATTTTGACAACATAGTCAACATAAGCAATAAGCAGATTGTCAGATATTTACCCAAAATAAAAAGACCACAACACATAATTTGGGTACCTTGTCAACATCGAAATCAAACTAGAACAAGCTTTAAGTCAAAAGGATATATGTCATCTGAGCCATTGAGTCTAATACATACTGATATATGTGGTCCTACTAGAACATAGAGTATTCAGGGTGAGAGTTACTTTATATTATTTATAGATGATTACTCCAGAATGGTTTGGGTAGCTTTCCTGAAAGAGAAGTCATGCTTTTGAAAAATTCAAAGCATTTAAGGAACTGGTTGAAAATAAAATTGGTAAGAGAATTAAGTGTTTGAGATATGACAAAGGAGGATAATTTACCTCAAATAAATTTGTAGAGTTTTGTGAACAACATGGTATCAAGAGAGAATACGAAGCATCAATAACTCCTAAAAAAAATGGGGTAGTTGAAAGGAAAAATAGGACTATTGATAATATGGCTAGATCTATGTTAAATGAGTCTAAGCTCTCAGATGGATTTTAGAGAGAAGTAGTCAACATAGCAGTATACATAATCACTAGGGCTCAAATGATGGTAAACCATCACAATACTCCATATGAGCTTTGGAAAGGAATACTGGCCACTGTAAAACACTTCAAGATTTTTGGAAGAAAGTGTTACATAAGAGGATAAGATCAAAATTTAGGAAATTTTGACCCAATATGTGATGAGGGAATTTTCCTTGGTTATTCTTCAAAGATTAAACCCTATAGATGCTTCAACAAGAGAACACACACTATTGTAGAAAGTATAAATGTAACAATTGATGAAAAGATAGATTCAAGAGAACCAGTTTAGCAAATTATGTATTAGGAATATGGAAGTTGTCAAGAAGAGTTTCATGAGGAATCAGATGAATAAGAAGAAGAAACACAAAAACTTCTTCCTAAAACTCCATCTAGGTATGTACAGAAGCATTATCCAAAAGAGAAAATCATTAGGAATCCAAATGTAAAATAGACAAGGAGAAGGATAATAACACCATCTCAATTTTTCTTTTCTATCTAAGATTGAGCCAAAAATCTTCAAACAAGCAAGTGAATATGAGTTCTAGATTAGGGCAAAAAATGAGGAATTAGATCAGATAGAAAAAATCAAGACTTGGGAACTTGTCCCACGACCAAAGGACAAGAATGTGATTCGCACAAATGGGTATTCGCAAATAAGCTAAATGAAGATGGATAAGTAGTAAGGAACAAAGCAAGGTTAGTATGAAAATGTTATGCACAGGTGAGGGAATTGACTTTGATGAGACATTTGCTCCAATTGCACGACTTGAAGCCATAAGAATGTTTTTAGCCTTCTCAAGTTTTAAAAACTTCAAAGTATATCATATGGATTTTCAATCAACATTTCTAAATGGTGTTCTAGAAGAATAAGTCTACATTGAATAGCCAGAGGGATTCATATTGTAGCACCCTAAAATTGGTGCAGTTAAACCCTTAGTAAAAAGATAAAAATTTGAATTTTAACCCCAAAACCACCCGTTAACCGCCCATTACCCGCTCCCCTCATTTTTCATGCCATTTTTAGGATTTTTTTTACCGTTGGACGATATCGTCGATGATCAGATGATATCGTAGATGATCAGACGAAATTGTCCTAGATCTGACGAATTCGTCTGGAATAGAACGTCCAGATGATTTTGTCCCAAAACTAAATTTTCATAATTAGCTTATGTTTCAACAGCTTCTCTAACTTGGGCAAAAAGCGTGTCTGCATGGTTAGAGTCTCCCCCATTGGAGATCTCCCAAATTGGGGTGATCTCCAACCTCCTAACCTCTCCCTAAATCCTATATAAACTTAGGATTTTTTTTTACTTCTCCCTGGCTGATTTTCCCTGCAACTTTAGTTTCTCGTGCCTTAGAACACCTTTGCAACTTTGTTTGCATTTTGTATTTCAAGTTTTTCTTATAGGAATTTTATTGTTTTTTAGCTAGAGCAAGCTCGAATCGTCGCTGGCGATTCCAGATGATTTCGGACGATCCTATCGTAGATCGGCGATGATCTCGTACGATTGGAGGCAATCTCGACTATAGTCCAGATTAGGGGAAATTAGAGCCCAGAGTTTGCACTTTTTTATTTTCTCTCTTCATTTCCTTATGCATTAACTTAGTTTATTCTATTTTTGCATTCTAGAGTTCACCTCATTTAGCATAGATGCATGATAAAGTTAAAATAAATTATTAAATTAATGCATTTCCTTTAATTGTTATCTGGATTTATCATTTAGGCAAGTTTATTATTATTTCTATCATTTCCCCTTGCTTTTACAGTTGCATTTTTTGTCTTTGGTATCTGTTTCTATGATTGTAGGTTTTTGACGAATTTTTCTGACGAATTCATCAGGTCGACGATGATCTCGTCTGATCTCAGATGACCGACTATAATCTGAGACGATTCTGTGCAATTACAAATGATTATGTAAGATTTGAGATGATCTGGACTTCTACAAACCTCAAAATCTTCATTAGACATCCGAAATTAGGTACATTCTATCTTATTTAGCACACTTTCTATGTTTAGCACTTATTCATGCTTTTTGTATCCATATAAATCAGTATTGACATATAGAATAGCTTAGATTCATCTTGGCCAAACCTAGGAATTGAATGATTGAATATAAAAATGAACACATCAAACCCATTATCAACCTAGGCATGGAAACTACCACTCAAAGTTTCCTGGTGAACCCCACCATCCATCAAAAATTCACCCTTATACCCCTCCCTCGATAGGCGCGACCTTCAAAGGGCCTCTCAGTCTGAGGTATTAGCCCATCCTTCTCGCATCCCCATTTTAGGCGCGGATCCTATAGCCTGAAGTTAAGGATGCGAAAAATTTGGAGCAGTACACATATTAATAGATAAATGATATCATGTATGCAGATTGAAAAAAACAATGTATGGTCTAAAGCAGGCTCTGAGAGAATGGTACTCAAGATTGGATAAGTATCTTCAGGAATAGGGATTCAGAAAAGGAATAGCAGATAACAAATTATACATAAAAAATAAATAGAATGATCTACTAATTTTGGTTGTTTATGTTGATTACATCATTTTTGGGGGAAACAATGATAAGATGTGTAAAGAATTTTCTAATAATATGCAAAATGAATTTGAGATGTCTATGCTTTCTGAGTTGTCCTTATTTCTTGGACTCTATATTTCACAATCATATAAAGGAGTATTTATCTCACAAACCAAGTATATAAAAGATATGCTAAAGAAATTTAGGTTAGATATTTGCAAACCGATAAATACCCCCATGGTTATAGGATGCAAGTTAAGTAAGGATGATGAATCTCCAAAGATAGATCAGAGACTATACATATCTATGATTGGTAGTTAATTGTATGTTATAGCTACAAGACCATACATAGTGTAGTCAGTGGGATTAGTAGCAAGGTTTCAGGCTGCACCTAAGGAAACACATGTGGCAGTAGTAAAGAGAATTCTCAAGTATCTAAAAGGGACTATGTATTTTGGGCTCTATTATCCCAAAAGTGATAGTTTTACACTCACAACATATACAGATGCAGATTGGACAGGCAGTATTGATGATAGAAAGAGCACAAGTGGAGGAGCATTCTTTCTTGGAGACTATTTAGTCTCTTGGCTAAGTAAGAAGTAGGTATTAGTATCCTTATCTACAGTAGAAGTAGAATATATTGTGATAGTAGCCATATGTACATAGGTATTATGGATGAAAGGAACTCTATAATACTTCAAGATAAAACATGATCATCTTATTCCCATATTATGTGATAATACAAGTGCTATAAGTATCTCAAAAATCCAGTGATGCACTCCAGGACAAAGCACATTTCGATTAGTATCATTTTCTAAGAGAACATGTGACAGATAAATAGGTCAAGTTGTATTATGTTCCTACAAAGGAACAGATAGTGGATATTTTCACTAAGCCACTTTTGAAGGAGACCTTTGAGTATCTTCGATAAAAACTAGGAGTAATACTCCCACCCCATAATTGACCACCTCAAAAGGAGGTGGGGGAGGGGCTACGCTAAGAGACTCATTCTTAGCCCCGAGCCCCAAAGGTGATCCTTTTCCATTAATGTCAAAGGGGGAGATTTTTATTAAGGGAGAGATATTTGGTTTAAGAAGAGAGCATTGAGTCAGGGGAGAAATGTCCCAGGGAGAGCAGAACAAAAAAAAGGTCAAGTGTTTGGTAAAAATAATTTGGGTTGCCATCAATGACAAAGGGGGATATTGTTAGAAATTTTGAGAAGATAAGTTGTCATTGATGTCAAGAGTGAGTGGTCATTGATGTCCAACTTTCAACACCAATCAATGGTAGGTCAGTGGGTAATATCAGTTTCAGGTTCTCTAATTTTAGTTGATCAAGACCCGATTTCAAGAGATCATATGTGGACCAAAGTGCAAAAGAAGATTCCCAAGTAAATAATATTATAATATTTTTATAATATTATAAAATGAGGTTTTAAATTAATTATAATTAATTAATATAATTTTTATTATAATTTAATTTACTTAACCTAAATTATGTAAATCAATTATTAATTAGTTTTAATATTAATTATAAAGTTAATTTATATTAATGTTTTAACCCAAAGGTGGGTTATTAAAATTATAATTTTAATTTTAATTTGAATTCCTAAAAGCACCGATGTGGAGAAAAATCCAATCATGTATAAAAATGGGGATCCACCCACCTTAGAACTTACCATGCCTTCATTCAAAATTTAATGTGAATTGCTTGCAACGCATGCTATAGCGAAGTGGAGAGAGTAGTGGACTTTGAATAAGTCAAAAGGTGCACAAGGTATAAGGTGGAGGAAGTGTTTTTTCCTTCACATGGGGATTATAGCCCACATGGTGGGCTCCCAAGTGCTAAGGCGTTTAGGCCATAGGGAGACGATGGATCAAATCATGCCAAAATCTCTTTTTGGGGAAAGCAAGGTATGCATTGGAATTTAGGCACCATAAATTTTGGAAGTGGTTGTTGAAAAATTAAAAATTAATTTTGCATTATATTTGGTTTATAAGGTTGCATGGGGAGTTATAAGGGTTATGCAAATTAAATTTTTGATGTCATTTGCTTTAATGGTTGGAAAGAGTTGTAAGGTGTTTGTGAAGTGTTGGATATTATTTTAAGTTGTAATTTGTAAGGTGTATCAAAGACATTATTTTTCATGTATGGTATGATGAGTGTTATTTTTAAAATGAAGCAATAAGGCATAAATTGAGTTGTAATTATTTTGTGTCTAAGGAATATTTTTGAGAAAGTGTTGAAGTGATATTGTTGTGTCTAACCATTGGAATTGGAAATAAGAAAATTGTGATTGAGATAGGTTTTCTAAAGGCACCTTTACATCCAACAAAAGGTATATGTATATTCTTCCTAGTGAGTGATTGTTGAAAGTTATGAATGAAAATTTGGAGTGAAAATGATTGTTTGGTTAAGCATTGTTGAGTGTGTTTTTAATTAATGCTTCAATATTTTTTGGAATTGAGAGTTGTTGATAAAACCTTATTTTATAAGCATTGTTGTTGAAGATTTAAGTTGAGTGAAGAACTTGAACTAGGGTTTGTAAAGAACATGAGTATCATTTTTATGTGAGATTGGTTGATAAGCATTGTTGGAAACATTTGAGTGAGTGTTAATATGTTTGGACTAGGGTTTGAGAGCAAGGATTATTCTATATTCTGAATTGATTTGAGAAAGAGGTTGAGTGTTGATGAATGTGAAACATATTGAGTCTCTAACAATTCTCTATATATTTGTGTGGTAAAAGAGTGAGTGAAAGTGATTGAATATTATGATGAATGTGAAGCATATCGAGTCTCTATAAATTCTCTTTATATTTCTATGAGTTTGGACAAGTTTTAGTGTGGGCTTGTTGAGCAGATTTGAGGCAAGTCTTAAAGAAGACTTGTGGACAGATTTGTATGAGATTTTGAGGAAGCTTACAATACATATTTGAGAATAGTGATTTGAGGATAGAGTTTGAGGATAGATATTGAGGATATATTTGAGGACAAAGTTTGATGCAGATTTAAGGATAGGTTTATGCCAGACCAAAGATAGATATTGAGTAGATTTGTGCTAGACTGAAGGACTGTGTTTAGTGCAGATTTGAGACAAAGGTTTGGAGGTGACAGAGTATAGAAGACAACAGTATACAGTGTATAGAAATCCATAAGCCAGGGCTGTGAGGACATGTGTCTTCAGTGGATATAGATCCATTTAGCTAGAGCAGTGGGGGTAACAGTTCTTCTAGAATATTATCAATCAGAGCTTAGGAGAAAGGAGTTCTGTTGTGGATAGAGATCCACGAACTTAATTAGGGGATTGGTGTCTCCTTTGGATAGAGGTCCATAAATATTATAGGGAAAGGATTCCCAAGAGAATTTATTTGAAAAAAATTTATAAGGAATATTTTTTTCGTGGTGTAGCCCACATTGGGTGAACCATGTTAAATCATGTCTCTCATGTGTGTAATATTTTGTGTGATGTTTACTAATTCAATATTTTCGATGATATCATTTGGATGAAAAAGAAAAAATATATATCTTATATTGTTCACCCCCCTCTTAGTATAAGCACATGTTCTTTAATTGGTATCAGAGTGGGTCTCTTCCTGAAAAGACTAACAGCTTGGAGGAGGATCCATCAGGAACACACAAGACTTCAAAAAATGAAGAAGAGACCATGTTTGATATAAAAGAAGAATTCTTTGCTACTCTCAAAAAATGAAAAGACTTAGAGAGAAGAACTCAAGATTGAAGGAACAAATTCAAGAGGATGAAGAAGCAAGGATGGAACTTTTGCAGAATCTCACTGAACTCAAGATAAATGTAGAAGGAAAGAAAATTGAGCAGGATATGATAGATCTAATAAGAACAAGATAAATAGAATGTGAAATATTGGAAGAAAAAATTGTTTATCTAAGGAATGAAGTTGAAAGGACCAAAGTACTACAAGATGTAGCTTATGAGGAACTTAAAAAGGAGTCAAGCCTTCAAGAAGCAGAAACTTCAAACAAATATAAGCAAGAAAAGGATGTAAAAAGGAAAGAAAGCAAAGAAGAACCTTGGATGAAAGTTAATCACAAAAAGAGAAGAACTCTACCAAAATCTCAAAGGTATCCAAACAGGTTACATAATTTCTTCTATGGTCATTATTTTTCTTGTAACAAATATGGTCATAAAGTTGTACACTCTATTAGTCATGCAAGAAACAATGTCAATAGAAAATTCAATTCTATTGCACCTCTTATGGATAAAGATATTATATGTTACAAATGCAATAATTTTGGGCACAAGGCTAGATGGTGTAAGATGATACTTCTTGATCCTAGTAAAAGATAAACAATTTCAACAACTAGGAAAGATGAAAGGGAAAATGTAAAGACTATATCAATGTTAGTTCAAACATCCCTTCATTCTCAGGATAAATAATAACAATGGTATCTTGATAGTGGTTGCTCAAGTAACATGACAGGAGACAAAGACAAATTCATTACACTACAAGAAACCAATCGAATATCAGTAAGTTTTGGTGATAATGGATCAGCAAGGATTGGTGGAAGAGGAACTCTAAGCTTAGATAATGGGAAAAATAGAACAAAAAATGTATTGTATGTTAAGAGGTTAAAATATAATATGACCAATGTAAGTCAACTTTTTTATCAAGGGCATATGGTTACTTTCTACCTAGATAGATGTGAGATAAGAAAATCAGAAATTGGAAAAGTCATTGCCAATGTAGGAAGAACCCCAAACAATCTATACATGCTTAGTGAGATCAAAGGGGAAAAGTGTTTTCTATCACAAGATGATGAAATTTGGTTGTGGCATAGAAGATTGAATCACTTGAATTTTGAAAACATATTCAACACAAGCAATAAGCATATTGTCATAGATTTACCCAAAATAAAAATACCACAAAGCACAATATGTGCACCTTGTCAACATGGAAATCAAACTAGAACAAGCTTTAAGTCAAAAGGATATATGTAATCTGATCCATTGAGTCTAATACATATTGATATATGTGCTCCTACCAGAATATAGAGTATTCAGGATGAGAGTTACTTTAAATTGTTTATATATGATTACTCCATAATGGTTTGGGTAGCTTTCCTGAAAGAGAAGTTAGATGCTTTTGAAAAATTTAAAGCATTTAAGGAACTGGTTGAAAATGAAACCGATAAGAGAATTAAGTGTTTGAGATATGGCATAGGAGTATAATTTACCTCAAATGAATTTATAGAGTTTTATGAACATGGGATCAAGAGAGAATACAAAACAACAAGAACTCCTCAACAAAATGGGGTAGTTGAAAGAAAAAACATGACTATTGACAATATGGCTAGAGCTATGTTAATTGAGTCTAAGCTCTTAGATAGATTTTGGAAAGAAGAAGTCAACACAATAGTATACATAATCACTAGGTCTCAAATGAGGTTAAACCATCACAAGACTCCATATGAGATTTGGAAAGGAAGACCGACCACTGTAAAACACTTCAATATTTTTGGAAGCAAGTGTTACATAAGACGAGAAGATCAAAACTTAGGTAAGTTTGACCCAAGATGTGATGAAGATATTTTCCTTGGTTATTCCTCAAAGAGTAAATCCTATAGATGCTTCAACAAGAGAACACACACTATTGTAGAAAGTATAAATGTAACAACTGATGAAAAGATAGATTCAAGAGAACCAGTTCGGCAAATTGTGTATCAGGAAGATGGAAGTTTTCAATAAGAGTTTCATGAGGAATCAAATGAAGAAGAAGAAGAAACATAAAAAATTATTCCTAAAACTCCATCTAGGTATGTACAGAAGCATCATCCAAAAGAGTAACTCATTGGGAATCCATATGTAATACAGACAAGGAGAAGGATAATAAAACCATATCAATAAGTAAATTTTTCTTTTATATGTAAGATTGAGCCAAAAGACTTCAAACAGGCAAGTGAATATGAATTCTGGATCAGGGCAATGGATGAGGAATTAGATCAGATAGAAAAAAGCAAGACTTGGGAACTTGTCCCATGACCAAATAACAAGAATGTGATTGGCACAAAATGGGTATTCAGGAATAAGCTAAATGAATATGGACAAGTAGTAACTAGTAAGGAAAAAAGAAAGGTTAGTATGCAAAGGTTATGCACAGGTAGAGGGAATTGACTTTGATGAGACATTTGCTCCAGTTGCACGACTTGAAGCCATAAGAATATTTTCAGCCTTCTCAAGTTTTAAAAACTTCAAAGTATATCAGATGGATGTTAAGTCAGCATTTCTAAATGGTGTTCTAGAAGAAGAAATCTATATTGAACAACCAGAGGGATTCATATTAATAGATAAACCAGATCATGTATGCAGATTAAAAAAATACCATATGGTCTAATGCAGGCTCCTAGAGCATGGTACTCAAGATTGGATAAGTATCTTAAGGAATAGGGATTCAGAAAAGGAATAGCAGACAACAACTTATACATCAAAATTAATGGAATGATCTACTAATTGTGGTTGTTTATGTTGGTGACATCATTTTTGGGGGAAACAATGATAATATGTGTAAATAATTTTCTAAGAATATGCAAAATGAATTTGATATGTCTATGCTTGGTGAGTTTTCCTTCTTTATTGGACTCTAGATTTCACAATCGAAGAAATGAGTATTTCTCTCACAAACCAAGTATATAAAAGAGATGCTAAAGAAATTCAGGTTAGAGGATTGCAAACCGGTAAGTACCCCCATGGTTACAATTTGCAAGTTAATTAAGGATGACGAATCTCCAGAGGTAGATCAGAGACTATACAGATCTATGATTGGTAGTTTATTATATGTCACAGCTACAAGACCAGACATAGTGCAGTTAGTGGGATTAGTAGCAAGGTTTCAGGAAGCACCTAAGGAAACACATGTGGTAGAGTAAAGAGAATTCTCAGGTATCTAAAGGGACTATGGATTTTAGGCTCTGGTATACCAAAGTGATAGTTTTACAGTCACAACATATACAGATGCAGATTGGTTTGGTAGTATTTATGATAGAAAGAGTGCAAGTGGAGGAGCATTCTTTCTTAAATACTGTTTAGTCTCTTGGCTAATAAATAAGCATGTGTCAGTATCCTTATCTAGAGCAAAATAAAAATATATTGTGGTAGTAGCCAGCTGTACACAGTTATTATGGATGAAGTGAACTCTAGAAGACTTCAATATAAACCATGATCATACTATTCGCATATTATGTTATAATACGATTGTTATAAGTATCTCAAAAAATCTAGTGATGCACTCTAGGACAAAGCACATTTCGATTAAGTATCATTTTTTGAGAGAACAGGTGACAGATAAATAGGTCAAGCTAGAATATGTTACTACAAAGTAACAGATAGATATTTTCACTAAGCCACTTTCAAAGGAGACCTTTGATTATCTTCGAGAAAAACTAGGAGTAATACTCCCACCTCAGAATTAACCACCTCAAAATGAGGTGGGATAGGGGCTAAGCTAAGAGACTCATTCTTAGCCCCGAGCCCCAAAGGTGACCCTTTGCCATTGATATCAAAGGGGGAGATATTTGAGTAAGGGTGAGAGATTTGGTTTAAGAAGAAAGCATTGAGTTAGTGGGAGCAATGTCCTAGCGGGAGCAAATAAGAAAAAGGTCAAGTGTTTGGTAAAAATAATTTGGGTTGCCATTAATGACAAAGGGGGAGATCGTTGGACATTTTGAGTAGACAAGTTGTCATTGATGTCAAGAGTGAGAGGTCATTGATGTCAAGCTTTCAGCATCATTCAGTGGTTGTTTAGTGGGCAACATCAGTTTCAGGTTCTCTAGTTTCAATTGATCAAGACCCGGTTTCAGGAGATTAGATGTGGACCAAAGTGCAAAAGAAGATGCCCAAGTAAATAATATTATAATATTTTTATAATATTATAAAAGGAGGTTTTAAATTAATTATAAATTAATTAATATAATTTTTATTATAATTTAATTTACTTAACCTAAGTTATGTAAATTAATTATTAATTAGTTTTAATATTAATTATAAAGTTAATTTATATTAATGTTTTAACCCAAAGGTGGGTTATTAAAATCATAATTCAAATTTTAATTCGAATTAATAAAAGCACCAATGTGGGATAAAAATAAAATCATGTATAAAAATGGGGATCCACCCACCTTAGAACTTACCATACCTTCATTCAAAAATTAATGTGAATTTCTTATGATGCATGCTACAACGAAGTGGAGAGAGTAGTGGACTTTGAATAAGTCAAAAGGAGCACGAGGTATAAGGTCGATGAAGTGCTTTTTCCTTCACGTGGGGATTATTTCCCATGCGATGGGCTCCCAACCACTAAGGGGCTTAGGCCTTAGGGATACGACGGATCAAATCACGTCGAAACCCCTTTTTGGGGAAAGCAAGGTATGCATTGGAATTTAGGTGCTGGAAATTTCGTAAGTGGTTGTTGAAAAATTAAAAATTAATTTTGCATTATATTTTTTTTATAAGGTTGCATGGGGAGTTATAAGGGTTATGAAAATTAAATTTTTGATGTCATTTTCTTTAATGGTTGGAAAGAGTTGTAAGGTGTTTGTGAAGTGTTGGATATTATTTTATGTTGGAGTTTATAAGGTGTATCAAACAAATTATTTTTCATGTATCGTATGATGAGTGTTATTTTTAAAAGGGAGCAATAAGGCATAAATTGAGTTGTGATTATTTTGTGTCTAAGGAATATTTTTGAGAAAGTGTTGAAGTGATATTGTTGTATCTAACCATTAGAATTGGAAAGAAGGAAATTGTGATTGAGACAGGTTTTCTAAAGGTACCTTTACATCCAAAAAAAGGTGTGGACATATTCTTCCTAGTGAGTGATTTTTGAAAGCTATGAATGAAAATTTGGAGTGAAAATGATTGTTTGGTTAAGCATTGTTGAGTGTGTTTTTAATTAATTCTTCAAGGTTTTCTATAAATGAGAGTTGTTGATAAAACCTTATTTTATAAGCATTATTATTGAAGTGATTAAGTTGAGTGAAGAAATTGAACTAGGGTTTGCAAAGAACATGAGTATCATTTTTATGTGAGATTGGTTGATAAGCATTGTTGGAAATATTTGAGTGAGTGTTCATATGTTTGGAATAGGGTTTGGGAGTAAGGATTATTTCATTTAGTGATTGGTTGAGTAAAGTTGGTTGAGCCTAGTCAAGTGGATGTGTGAAGTGATAGTTCAAGTTCTATGAAATAAATTATTTTATATTCTAAATTGATTTGAGAAAGAGGCTTAGTGTTGATGAATGTAAAACATATTGAGTCTCTAACAATTCTTTATATGTTTCTATGGTAAAAGAGTGAGTGAAAGTGATTAAATATTGTGATGAATGTGAAGCATATTGAGTCTCTAACAATTCTCTTTATGTTTCTATGAGTTTGGACAAGTTCTAGTGTGGTCTTGTTGAGCGTATTTTAGGAAATTTTTAGAGAAGACTTGTGGATAAGTTTGTGTGAGCTTTTGTGGAAGCTTACAATACAGATTTGAGAACAGTGATTTGAGGACAGAGTTTGAGGATAGATTTGAGGATAGAGTTTGGTGTAGATTTGAGGATAGGTTTGTACTAGACCAGAGAAATAGATTGAGCATATTTGTGCTAGACCGAAGGATTGTGTTTAGTGCAGATTTGAGATAGAGCTTTGGAGGTGATAAAGTATAGAAGACGATAGGCTTTAGTGGATAGAGATCCATCAGCTAGGGCAGTGAGGATAGGTATCCTTAGTGGATAGAGATCCATTTAGTCAGAGTAGTGGGGGTAATAGTTCTTCTAGAAGATCACCAGTCAGAGACTAGGAGAAATGAGTTCTCCTATGGATAGAGATCCATGAACTTGATTAGGGGATTGGTGTCTCCTTTGGACAGAGATCCATAAACATTCTAGGAAAAGGATTCCCAAGAGAATTTATTTAAAAAAAAATTATAAGGAATATTTTCTCCGTGGAGTAGCCCACATTGGGTGAACTACATTAAATCATGTCTCTCATGTATGTGATGCTTTGTGTGATGTTTACTACTTTAATATTTTTGATGGTATCATTTGGATTAAAAAGCAAAAACAAATATCTTATACTGTTCACCCCCCTCTCAGTATAAGCACATGTTCTTCATTGGGATGATAGTATTATTCTCAATATAACTAAAGAAATTAGAAAAATAATTGATTTTAATTCAGATACTAAATATTATAACAAAATGATAGGGGCTCATTTTTATGTATAGGTAGAACTGGCTAAACCACTACCTAAATCTATTAGGTTAGTTTTAGATTATAGAGAATGGGAACAAGAAATTTAGTATAAAACTCCCATTACCTTATGTAACCTTTGCAAAAGGGTAGGGCATATTTGGAAAACATGCCCAAAATATCCTAAGGATAAAGTTGTGAATAATAGAATTGGACAACCTTTAAGGGTTTGGAGAAAAAAGGAAACTAATCAAGGAGAAGTTTTGGGACAAAAATAAATTGGTGAAAGTAGTAAATGTCCATCTTCAAATAGCTTTGAGGTTTTTTCTACGTTTGATGTGGATGGCATTGTTGAAGGGAAATATTTTATTCTAAAAACTCAACATAAAGGTAATAATGAATCAATGATTGAGGCTTTGATTGAAAAGGAAAAATATTCTTTTGTACATGTAGAAGAGAATATTGAGAAAGAGTCACACTCTCTAACAAGGCTAAAGAAAAATAGTATAGACATTAGGGTTTTTGGAAAAACCTCCTCAGTGGAATGTGACATTAATTGGATATGGGAGAAAAAATAAAAATATTAACATTATTTATAATGGGTTTGAGAATGAAGAAGATGGAGGAGAATGGACTTCTACTAGTGATTTGGAGTTGAAAAAGGATGAAATGGTTATCTAGAAATATTTTGTTGGAATTAGAAGAAAGTATAAGAAGGTTAATTTAGAAAATTTAGTTTCTAGATGAAGGTCCAATCTCTAGGAATTGAGAACCAGAGTTGAGGATGTAGTTGATGGAAAACAAAAAAAATTGTCTTTGGGAGGTAGAAAACTTCTTCAACTTGATACAAAATAAATTTTCTATCTTAGAATATTCAGGGTATGAATGCCCTAGGTAAACAAAGGGTATAGATGTAGGGTGGGTTATTGCTACTATTTTGGTCATTGTACTTTTGGTTGGAAAAGGTTGTATTGTTTAGAAAATATAAAATTTAATTTGTAATAAGGTAAGTTATTTTTATGATTGGATTTATTTATTTGTTATTCTTAGATTTCTAGTAGTTGTAAAAGGGAAATATCCCTTTCAAAACCCTATTTAGATGGATGATATAGAAATTATTATAGTATATGTCAAAAAAGTAGTAGGGTGAATAAAGTGGGTTATTGTTATTGTTTTGGTCATTGAACTTTTGATCATAAAAGACTATATTGTTCAAAAAGTCCATAATTTGATTTGTAAGAAAATTTGTTTTTTGTATTTGGATTGATTAATTTCTTATTCTTAGATTTCTAGGAGTTGTAAAATGAAAAGGTCCCTTTCAAAACCCTAATATTTACCAATAGTAAAACAAAATAAAAATGGTACTATGATTTTTTAAATAAATAAAAATAAATTTAAAAGTTATTTTGAAATATAATTATTTGAATATAGGTTTTGATCATCCATTGATTGGATCTTTCAATATATAAGAGATAAAATGGTTTTCACAATATAAACTAATATCATTTAAAATTTAATGAGTTTAAGAAGTTGGATGAGTGGCAAATTCTAATCCCTCTAGAATTGACAGCCATTATGACTCAAATCTTGGAAAAATGATTTCTCACAAGTAGAGGTGAGGAGGATGAATTAGCTTAGGGCTATGGGATCCTTGGAGTCTACATAGTGAAGGATGGATATGATAATATCCTTCTATAATCTCCTCCTCATGCATATTAGGTTAAGAATTGGAGAAATATCTTATAGTTCAAGGGTTGGCCAAAAGTAAACTTCTTTTCTTGGCGGTTCATGCATAATGGAATTCTTACTTTTGATAATCTAAGACATAAGGGAATCATTGGTCCATATCAATCTGGGAGTGATGGTTTTTATATTGTAAAATTTGAACCAATGGTGATTTGAATTGGGTTAATATTTGAGAAATATGGAAGAGGGGTAGATTTAAATATAAAGCTCTTTCTATCAATTGGAAGCTTGGATTAAACTTCATTTGGTGGCAAGTGTGATTGGAGAGAAATAGTAGAATTTTTAGATAAACATTTTCATCCTTAGATGGCATTTGACAAGTCATTTGGAGCAAATTCATAGAAATTATGGCAGTGTATGCCAAAGAGGAAATTTAAGCTAATATAAGGATGATGGAGAAAGAAGCTAAAGTGCAAGAGGGGTAGTATAGAGCTAGTTGGAAACTGCCTCTAGAAGGTTGGATTAAAATTAATACTGATGGAGCTGCAAAATGTAATCTGGGTGGAGCTAGAATTAGAGTGGTCCATAGGAATAATGTTGATATAGTGCTCTATTGGGAACTACAAGACTTAGAAAGGGCCACGGACAATGAAGTAGACGCTTTAGCTACCAAATATGCTTCTATCTAGGTAATAATACAATATTATAGGAGGATAATCCTAGTATCAAATTCTCAAATATTGGTAGAATCTCTGGATTGCAAGATAAACTTTACTTTGAAGATATGGAGGTTGAGGATTTTTGTCATCCAAATTAAGGAATTATGGAGGTAATTAGATGATGTGATTCCAATTTATGTAAGTAGAGATCTTAATAAAGTGGTATACTTCCTAGCTAAAATGGGTACTAAGGAGGTAAAGATTTAGTGGCACCGTGACATGGTTATTGAGGATGAGGGAATTAGGTAGTTTGGTGAAAAAATCCAATGTTTAGCTAATTTGAATAATCATTATAGAAATATAGTTTAGGATATTTGGCTCCATTACAGATCTTCTTTTACTATTGTAAACAAGTGTTCTTGTCAACTAAAAATGAGAGAAATATCACCCCAACTTATAAATAATATTATTTTAATATAAAATTTTCAAAGTAAAAAAAAAAAACAAACATTTAAAATTGTTCTTCGATAAAATAAAAAACATCATTAATGTTAGCTAACATACAACCATAGTTTTAAAAAAAATAATAATAATAATAAAAAAAATCACTCTATTATCACTCAATTAAAGGTATTCTTCGATGAAATAAATTAGTAAAAGCAACCTAAATGTTAGCGAACATACAACCATAGTTTAAAAAAAATTATCTCTCTATTAAAGTACAAATAGATCCGTAAAAGCAGCCTACATGCTATCGAACATACAACCATAGTTTAAAAAAATTAAAATTAAAATTACAAATAGATCCATAAATTATCACTTGATAGTAGAGAAGATCAAAAAAAATAAAATCTTAAATGTTAATTGACTTGCAACCATTAATTTTAGAAACATATTTATATTCTACATTGATAAATAAATTCAAAAACATGCTATATAAATTATCCTCTATAAATAAATCAATTAAAAAATTTTAAAATATTAACAAACATACAACCATAATTCAAAAATATATCCGCAAATTTTTATGGTCAGATGGTCAAGGTGGGACTAAAAGGCACTTAGTTAATTGGAGGTGGTGTACTTCTGAAAAGTTGAAAGGTGGTTTAGGACTGAAAAATCTTAAATTTCAAGGCATTGCATTATCCGTTAAGTGGATTGTGAAATGTTTAGATGTCAGTGAACCTTGGAAAGTTCTGGTCAGATATAATCTTTCCAATGTTGTCCCTCATAAAGCTAAATTCTGGAAAAACTTGCACATTACGGATATTCTCTTTGGAAAGTTTCATGTTGTACCTACTGGCTCAACAATTTTTCGTAGTATTTGGAGGGCCTGTGAAATGGTTCGTGATAAAATTGTTAATGAGAATTTTTCTGGGCACAATTTTGGTTTTTATTTTAAATTAGGTTCTATTTGGTGGAATATTTGGTACAATAATAAGCCTCTTGCTCTTATCAGAGGATGTTCTGCTAAAAAATGGGCAACCAAAGGTATTAATACTTTTAATGATATATTGGTCAACGGTAATATCATACCTTGGGAATGTCTTAGTTTCGTGTATGATCTTCCACAATCTCAGTGGAGGACATATTCTTTACAAAGCTTTCCTTTTTTCAGCATGGACAACATGTTTTTATTAATGATCTTCAGTAGTTTTATGATTCTTGTAAGTGGTCCGATGGTACCAGACTCAAGTGCACTAAGGCTAAGCTATTGTATGTTCTCTTACAGGATGCTTCAAGTGCACTAAGGCTAAGCTGTTGTATATTCTCTTACAGGATGCTTTTGGTATTGTTTGTCATGTCAACAGTAGTTGGCAACTGGCTCTCACTGTTAATCAGATTCAAAGCATTTTCCAGCACTTATGGTTCAGTCCATTAGAGCCTAAAAAGGCTTGTTTCAGATGGATGCTTTTGTTACAGAGGCTGCCAATCAGTAGAGAGCCTCATAATTATTCTATATGTTCTCTATGTCGGGTTCCAGATACATTTGATCATATATTTTTTTATTGTTTATATGCTCGTGAAATTTGGAGTTTATTTTTTTCTACTATGACTGGTTGGAACATCAGTAATGTGCCTATTAGACAACATATCTTATTTGGCTTCATTCCTCAGATGCATCACTATTTTAATATGTTTTGGTTAATATTATCTACTAAGATTTTATGGCATATTTGGTCTGCTAGAAATGATGAGTTATTTTGGCAAGTTATGAGAATCCTTACTGAGTCTCTGAGGAGACTCACAAGGCTAAAAATTTTGCTACAGGTTGCTCGTGTGATGATAACTTTCAAGTCCAAATTCAGATCAAAGAATTCTCTTTTCTTTCCTCATCTTCAAAAGCTTCATTTTCAAATTGACGGCTATTCTCAGGTGCTTTTGATTCAGCATTATCTTCAGATGTTTGTTTCAGATTACAATGCCAAAAATGATCGCAGCTTATAGTTTCTTTTATGCAGATTCGAGGTTCCTTCCTGTTGTTGCCTTGGGTTTTGGGATGATAAAGATATTTTTTAATGGGTCTTGTTGGGTAGTTGTTCGTAGTTCTAGTTTTTATAATCTTTGTTTATATAATTGATATATATTTAGTAGTCTTTAGCCTTCGAGCGGATGCTTTGTACATTTTTGTTTTGATATTAATGAAGTAAATGATCTTTCATTTCAAAAAAAAAAACATTTATAATAATCATCTACTAAAATTATAAATAAATTCATAAATATAATATCTATATATTCCCTGAATTTTTATAATCATCTACTAAATTTATAAATAAATTCATAAATATAATATCTATATATTCCCTGAATTTTTTAATATATTTATTTTTCTTAATTTTCTAAAGATGTAAACATCTTGTCCCTTCTTGTCAGCTCGCCCTCATTTTAAACTCAACCCAAAATACCTCTCACCCTCATGCACCGGCTTGAGTGCATGTTTCATTTAATGTTTTCAATCATTATAGGTATAGATCCACCGCTACCCTCCATATCTATATAAAACAGAGTGCACACCTTCATGCATTCTTAAAGCTCATTTGAAGAATCTAATAAAATAGAGATGTATATAATACTTTTCTAAGTTTACCTGGATAATTCTTAATAATTTCAATCATTATAGCCTATAGGTATAGATCCATAGTTTCCCTACACACCTTCATGCATTCATAAAGTTGAGTTGAAGAATCTATATTAATCATTATAGGTATAGATCCACCATTTATCTGCATGTCTATATAAAACAGACAACACACACCCTCATACATTCTCACTGTAAGGATAAGTGTAGAAAGAAGCGCCATGGATGCTACCAGACAACTTCTCTGCCAAAACATGAGAGCATGTGACTTAATTGATGTTGATGCTCCATGTGGTGGCGACTGGGGTGAAGGAGACAATGCGACGCTTCACTTCGTCTGAATGTTGGTTCCATTGGAGACTATAAAGCTGAAATACAAAGTTGGTTAACAATAATTCTGGCAGTATTTCGAGCTGATTGAATCAGAGGAATGGAGGAGACTTAGGCCATATGGGGAGTCAGTGTTTGAAAAATATCAGTATCATAAAGGGTGGGTGGAGATCACCGACTATGAAGGAACCCAACGGGGAGGAATATTGAATGCTTTTTTCTCAGATATTTTTCAAGGTCTTAAGATTATGTGGAACTCAATTTCTACAACTTGGATTCGAACCTATATGGTTCACCCTCTATCTGAATGTACCCGATTTCATACATAAGAGCTAATATTTTTTCAACTTCAAGCAAAAACCATTCATGGTCCTAACATCTCTGAGATACTAGAAAGGTTAATATGGATGTTTTTTTTCAACATCTATACCAAATGTCGCATAATGAATCTAAGTTCTGTTTATGGGACCGTATTGTTGAAACTATGAATGCCACCTCCGGGTTCAGCTTCGCTGTTCAACGCATAAAGGTATAATTACCATAAATTTATATCTATGATTGGAATTTCATTCGACCTTAATACCTATCTATTTATAGTTTATGTATATATTGCATCTCAACAGGTATGTTTGATCTGTTTGTTTTTTGTTTATTGTTGTAATGGTTTTATCAGACACACTATCAATGTTGTAGTGTTGTTTACGAGAAGAAAAAAAGCTGAGAATGAAAATTACATCACGACTTGATTTAACGTCAAATATCTATAATAGCCTTTAAGTTTACACGGTTTGGTAAAGTTCCTTGATTTATAAACTACCTGTTATCAGGCTTACAAATTTTGAATGGATATTGAAAGTATTTTGTTTTAAAATTTATAGATTAGAAAATTGTTTTTGAATGTGAATAATTATAAAGTTTTATTTATAACCAACTTAGTATATACAAATGAGCTCTTAGAAAACTTTTTTTAAATGTGAATAAATATACCCTGGTTATCATATTTTAAGAAATTTTTATTACAATTCAATTTAGTATGTAAATAAGTTTTTTTTAATTTAAATATTTTAGAATGTGTGATTATAAATTTTTTAAAATATATTTAAAAATTCAAGTTATATTTTATTTTATTTTAGATAAATTCAAAAGTTATCTTGAACCATGCACTTAATTTACATCTTATATAATTTTGATTTTATCACTTTGATTATAAATATCTCTTGTATTGAAAAGCACTATTACTTCATTAAATAAATTTTAAGATCTGGGAAATGATCTTGCTACTTCTTGGACCAAGAACACATTCTCACATATTAAATATGATTTGTTGCAAAATTCAAAATTGGATACTACATAGTAGTCTTAGTTCCTTAAGCAAAAAGTTTCCCTTGCTATCCTATCATGTGCATGGTCTAGAATACTGAGAATTGGCAAAAGGACAAGCTCCCCCCTACCCGAATAAAATACCTTACCCTACGTCTAATCTGGGTAAGTATCCCGAAAAAATAAAAATAAAAAGAAAAGAAAAGAAAAGAAAAAAAAAAAGAAAAAAAAAAGCACAAGCAATAAAATCCCCTTGTTGAAAAATGGACTATTCAAAAACCATGAGGTAAGCCCCATAACATGTGGTTTTTGCCCAACCCGCTTGACCTTGGGTAATCGCTTTTGTGTGGTGACATGTCTGTCACATTAGTGACCTTATTTTGTATATACCAATGTCCGCTTGTGTATTATCTAGCTTTTGGTAACTTGACTTACATAGTAGTTCAGTACAATGGCATGCACAAAATCATGGTTAATGAACATTTTACTTGCACACACATTGGTTCATAAAATTTTGTTTGTATTACTACCTTACTCAAAATCGGTAAATTAACTTCGCAAAGCACACACATTTGATCCTTCAGAGATTTTGTATCATTGTGTCAAATTAAGATGGATAATGAACTCACTTATCACATGCTGGTTCTTGATAAATTTGATCTTGTCTTAGAAATAAGATAAAATATTTTTGTGAAGTTTGTTAGAAAACATTAGTTCATCATTTCTATTTCAAAATTTTTCAAAAAATTCAAAAAAAAATTATTTCAAAAAGAACTCAGTACAAAATCATTTATCATACATTGCATTTTTGACTTCACGATGATGGTATAATTCCTAGGAATTATTCTTCTCAAAATTTCACACTAGGAATTCTATGCCTAGCGCAAGTCATCTTTCTCAATTTTTAGGTCTAAAAAATTCCATATTTATTAATCTTCTTAAATATGTGGTACAAATGATTTGTTTCATATCAAATTATATCTTAAAAAATTTCATATTATCATGCATTACAGTTTTGACTTCATGATGATGGTATAATTCTTAGTAATCGTTGTCCTCAAAATTTTCACACTAGGAATTTTATGCCTAGCGCAAGTCATCATTTCCAATTTTTCATGCTTAAATCACTTTATATCCCTCACAAAAAAAATCTTTATCAACCTATTTTTTCAAAATCAATATCTTTTAAAATCAACATCTCCTTTCATCATCATAAGCCTCAAGGTCACTCTTAAGCCCACAATCTTTTGGTATTAGCAATACAAAACTTCCTCACAATAGGATCTGCTTCATGACCTAGCGAGCATTGATCTCCACCAATGGTCATATAACAACATAACATCCTTCGAGGTTCATTTCTAATCCCTCAAATCTATCATCACATAAATATATCTTTTTCAAAATACACTTTACAAAATCACTTTCCTTTTATTTTAAGCATGATTAAAAATCTAAAGCAATGATCATTTGAAATTCAAACAAAAATAAATGTAATAAATCAACCAATAAATTACACAAAGTCACATAAAACAAAGAAGATCAATATATATATATATATATATTGATCTTCTTTGTTTTATGTGACTTTGTGTAATTTATTGGTTGATTTATTACATTTATTTTTGTTTGAATTTCAAATGATCATTGCTTTAGATTTTTAATCATGCTTAAAATAAAAGGAAAATAAATGTAATATATATATATATACCAAACATAGAATTTGATGTGAAAACTCGAGGGGGCATCATAGTCAGTAAATTAGTAATTATTTTTCTAAAAAAATCAATTTCCCATACACTATTCATTCTAACCCATATATTCCTTTTTGCCCATGTCAATGATAATCACCTCTACTCAAGTGTCTACACTTTTCTTTGACACATTTATTATTCATAAATATGCCAAAGAGGGGACAAAGTGTAGACAGTAAAAATTGACCCATTAAGATAAGTTTCCCCTCTTAGAAAACTAAGGTCATCTTCAAGAGAACTTTTACCCTATCAAATCATCTCAATTCTTTTAAAATTTTATACCATTGGATAGGAATTGAAACTAGCTTTCCAATGGTATATTATATTTCCACTTTTGACATCATTTGACCCCTCAAACTGCCAAAAATTAAGTACATGTTGAACCTCTTTACGAGATTGTATTATGATTTTGTGTACGATCTCTATGATCGTAATATGATCTTACTAAAAAACTAAAAAAAAAAATTAGATAAACGACAAACCAGTTACAATGTTCTTTGTCTTTACCTATGTAACCATGTAGTAGTTACAAGATCGGATCCATCGATCAACCCAACTTGGAAGGAATTGCAACCAAATTTGTTTGCAACCTATTTTCATCAATTTGATTAGCCTATTTAAGCAGGCACCCTTCCATTCAAATTCCTCCTAGTATTCCTAACGCATTGATATAATTTTATATTTTAGTTCTGGTTATTTTCTTGTCGCCTATAGGATCAGAGGATATAGTCGACTTTCGGATCGATACGATCTTGTTATTGTAATACAATCTTGCTCATTCTGTATATGATCTTGCCCTGGGTGATACGATTTTTCTTGCAGGTCACTTGGTAGTAATCCCAAGCTCTCATTTGTATTTCCTGGTACCTCATTTGCATATTTATCATTTAAATTACCATTTTTTATTGCATATAAAGTTATATTTAATCATTTTCATCCTTGGAGTTCACCAAATCACATCTACTTGCATATTTCATATAGTTTAGGTCATATACATGTTAGATCTATTTGTCTAGACATTCAATTTACTAGGTATAATCCGATTTATGACTAATAAGATCTGTAGTACATCCTAGAATTTTGTTTTCTACATTATACCCATGAAATTGTAGATTTTTGTCAAAATTGAATCTGTCAGTCTCTGATTGGTAGGAGATGATCTTGAGATCGTAATACAATTTTGCAAATCCTAATACGATATCGACTCTATTGTGTACGATCTTGCCTATAACAAAAATCAAAATATTCATCAAAATTTCAGATACAGGTCAGAGTTTTAAATCATTTTTTTAGGCATTGCATTATTCATTTAAGCTTTATTTTTCTATTATTTTCTATTTGCATATGAATCAAAATTGCATATAAATTAGCATAGTTGCATATTGGCTAAAAAATAGGTGTATGTGAGATTTACTAAAGGAGTACATCAAAATAAACTCCAAAGCCTAGGCATGGAAACTGCCATAAAATGTTTCCTGGTGAACCCTAAACAATTCATCGAAAAATCACCAAAGAAGACATGAAGTCAAGTGTCTTTCTTAGAGGTTAGACCTATAATTTCCACATTCCCCTTCGAGGTGCAAATCCATTAGCCTGAAGGAAAGGAGTGCGTGAATTTTAGACCTACAGGATTTTTTTGGGAAATAGACTAGATTTAGATACAATAAGGAAGTGGATTCATGATAAATGAAAAATTCTAGGGTAAGAAGCAATGGTGGATTTGCCTAATAATTTTTTTCTTTTTAACTTTGAAAAATCAAAGGATATTGTAATTGTCTTATTGAGAGACCCATGGTTTTTTGGAAGAAGAAGGTTATTTTTACAAAATTAGATTTAGGGCTTTAATCTAGCCACATACACTCTTCAATCGATGCCCTTATGGGTGAGTCTACTAGGGCCTCCAATGGAATTTTGGGATGATAGTATTATTCTCAAGATAACTAAAGAAATTAGAAAAATAATTGCTTTTAATCCAGCTACTAAATCTTAGATCAAAATGATAGGGGCTCATTTTTATGTATAGGTAGAACTGGCTAAACCACTGCCTAAATCTATTAGGTTAGTTTTAGATTATAGAGAATGGGAACAAAAAATTTAGTATAAAACTCCCATTAGCTTATGTAACCTTTGCAAAAGGGGGCATATTTGGAAAACATGCCCAAAATATCCTAAGAAGAAATTTGTGAATGATAGAATTGGACAACCTTTAAGGGTTTGGAGAAAAAAGGAAACTAAGCAAGGAGAAGTTTTGGGACAAAAATAAATTGGTGAAAGTAGTAAATGTCCATATTCAAATAGATTTGAGGTTTTTTCTACCTTTGATGTGGATGGCATTGTTGGAGGGAAATATTTTATTCCAAAAACTCAACATAAAGGTAATAATGAATCGATGATTGAGGCTTTGATTGAAAAGGAAAAAGATTCTTCTTTACATGTAGAAGAGAATATTGAGAAAGGGTCACACTCATAAACAAGGCTAAAGAAAAAAAATATAGAAATAAGGTTTTTTGGAAAAACCTCCTCAATAGAATGTGACATTAATTGGCTATGGGAGAAAAAATAAAAATATTAACATTATTTGGAATGGGTTTGAGGATCAAGAAGATGGAGGAGAATGGACTTCTACTAGTGATTTGGAGTTGAAAATTGATGAAATGGTTATCTATAAATATTTTTTTGGAAGTAGAAGAAAGTATAAAAATGTTAATTTAGAAAATTTAGTTTCTTGAGGAAGGTCCAATCTCTAGGAATTGAGAACCAGAGTTGTTGCTAAGGATGTAGTTGATGGAAACATATAATTTTGTCTTTGGAAGGTAGAAAACTTCCTCTACTTGATACAAAATAATTTTTCTATCTTAGAATATTCAGGATATGAATGCCCTAGGTAAACAAAGGGTATAGATGTAGGGTGGGTTATTTCTACTATTTTGGCCATTGTACTTTTGGCTAGAAAAGGTTGTATTGTTTAGAAAATGTAAAATTTAATTTGTAAGAAGGTAAGTTATTTTTATGATTGGGTTGATTTATTTGTTATTCTTAGATTTCTAGGAGTTGTAAAAGGGAAAGATCCCTTTCAAAACCCTATTTAGATGGATGATGTAGAAATTATTATAGTATATGTCGAAAAAGTAGTAGGGTGAATAAAGTGGGTTATTGTTATTTTTTTGGTCATTGAAATTTTGATCAGAAAAGACTATATTGTTCAAAAAGTGCATAATTTGATTTGTAAAAAGATGATTTTTTTTTTTGTATTTGGATTGATTAATTTCTTATTCTTGTATTTCTATGAGTTTTAAAATGAAAGGGTCCCTTTTGAAACCCTAATATTTACCAATAGTAAACCAAAATAAAAAATAGTACTATGATTTTTTAAATAAATAAAAATAAATTTAAAAGTTATTTTGAAATTTAATTATTCGATTATAGATTTTGATCATCCATTGATTAGATATTTCAATATGTGAGAGATAAAATTATTTTTGCAATCTAAAATAAGATCATTTAAAATTTAACAAGTTTAAGAAGTTAAATGGGTGGCAAATTCCAATCCCTCTGGATTTGACACCCATCCTGACTCAAATCTTAGCAAAAATATTTCTCACAGCTAGATATGAGGAGGATGAATTAGCTTATGGGTATGGGAGGCTTGGATTCTACATAGTGAAGGATAGATATGATAGGATCCTTCTAGAATATCCTCCTCATGCATATCAGGTTGAGGATTGGAGAAATATTTGGCAATTCAGGGGTTGGCCAAAAGTAATCTTATTTGCCTTGTAGTTCATGCATAATGGAATTCCTACTTTTAATAATCTAATACGTAGGAGAATCATTGGTCCATATCAATCTGGGAGCGATGGTTTTTATTTTTTTATTTTTTAGTTGAACCAATGGTAATTTGAATTAGGTTAATATTTGGGAAAGATGGAAGAGGGGTAGATTTAAATCTAAAGCTCTTTCTATCAATTGGAAGCTTGGATTAAACTTCATTTGGTGGCAAGTGTGGTTAGAGAGAAATAGTAGAATTTTTAGATAAACCTTTTCATCCTTAGATGACATTTGACAAGTCATTTGGAGCAAAGTCATAGAAATTATGGCAGTGTATGCCAAAGAGGAAATTCAAGCTAATATAGGAATGATGGAGAAGGAAGCTAAAGTGTAATAGGGGTAGTATAGAGCAAACCACCCCTAGACGGTTGGATTAAAATTAATACTGATGGAGTTGCAAAAGGTAATCTGGGTAGAGCTGGAATTAGAGTGGTCCACAGAAATCATGTTGGGATAGTGCTTTATTGGGAACTGCAATACTTAGGAAGGGCCACGAACAATGAAGTATACGCTTTAGCTATCAAATTTGTTTCTATCTGGATAGTAATACAATATTAGAGGAGGATAATCCTAGAATCAAATTCTCAAATATTGGTAGAAGCTTTGGATTGCATAAGGAACTTTGCTTTGAAGACGTGGAGGTTGAGTATTTTTATCACCCAAATTAAGGAATTGTGGAGGGAATTAGATGATGTGATTCTGATTTATGTAAGTAGAGATCTTAATGAAGTGGTAGACTTCCTAGCTAAAATGGGTACTAAGAAAGAGGTAGGGGTTTCGTGGCACAGTGACATGGTTATTAAGGATGAGAGGATTAAGTAGTTTGGTGAACAAATCCAATGTTTAGCTAATTTAAAAAATAATTTTAAAAATATGGTTTAAGATATTTAGCTCCATTATAGATCTTCTTTTAATATTGTAAACAGGTGTTCTTATCGATTAAAAGTGACTAAAACTAAGAAATATCTCACCTCAACTTATAAATGATCTTATTTTAATATAAAAATTTTAAATTACAAAAAAATCATTTAAAATTATTCTTCCAGTAAAAACAACCTAAATGTTAGCAAACATACAACCATAGTTTTAAAAAAAAAAACTTTTAAAATTATCACTCTATTAAGGGTATTCTTCGATGAAATAGATAAGTAAAAACAACCTAAATGTTAGCGAACATACAACCATAGTTTTAAAAAAATAATAAAGTTATCCCTTTATATAGATCCATAAATTATCACTTGATAGTAGAGAAGATTAAACATTGACTTGCAACCATTATTTCCAAAAATATATTTATATTGATAAATAAATTTAAAAACATGCTATATAAATTATCCTTTAATTGGAATATCTATCTATAAATAAATCAATAACATATTAACAAACATACAACCATAATTAAGGGAAAAAATATTTATAATAATCATCTA
This sequence comes from Wollemia nobilis, assembly GCA_028583015.1. Lineage (NCBI taxonomy): Eukaryota > Viridiplantae > Streptophyta > Pinopsida > Araucariales > Araucariaceae > Wollemia > Wollemia nobilis. The sequence goes on from JAQPPZ010001192.1 coordinate 3,188,476, forward strand.
TTAAAATTATAAATAAATTTATAAATACAATATCTATATATTCCCTAAATTTTTATAATCAACTACTAAACTTATAAATAAATTCATAAATATAATATCTATATTACATGAATATATTTTTTTTTCTTCTATTTCTAAGGATGTAAACATCTTTTCCCTTCTTGTCAGCTCGCCCTCATTTTCAACTCAACCTAAAATACCTCTCACCCTCATGCACCGGCTTGATTCCAAGCTTCGTTTAATGTTTTCAATCATTATAGGTATAGATCCACCGCTACCCTGCATGTGTATATAAAACACAGAGTGCACACCTTCATGCATTCTTAAATTTCATTTGAAGAATCTAATAAAATAGAGTTGTATATAATACTTTTCGAATTTAAGTTTAGCTAGATAATTCTTAATAATTTCAATCATTATAGGTATAGATCCATGGTTTCCCTACACACCCTCATGCATTCATAAATTTTAGTTAAATAATATATATTCATCATTATAGGTATAGATCAACCATTTCTCTGCATGTCTATATAAAATAGAGACCACACACCCTCATGCATTCTCACTGTGAAGATAAAATTGTAGAAAGAAGCTCCATGGATGCTACCAGACAACTTCTTCACCAAAACATGAGAGCATGTGAATGCATTGATGCAGATGCTCCTGGCAACGGTGGTTGGGATGAAGGAGATAATGCGACCCTTCATTTCGTCCAAACGTTGGTTCCACTGGAGACTATAAAGCTGAAATACAAAGTTGGTTCACAAGAATTTTGGCAGTCTTTCGAGTTGATTGAATCAGAGGAGCGGAGGAAACTTCAGCCATATGGGGAGTCAGTGTTTGAAAAATCTCGATATCGTAACGAGTGGGTGGAGATCACCGACTATGAAGGAACCCAACGGGGAGGAAGATTGAATGCTCTTTTCTCAGATATTTTTCAAGGTCTTAATATTATGTGGAACCCAATTTTTGCAACTTGGATTCGAACCTATATGGTTTGCCCTCTATCTGAAGGTACCTGGTTTCACACAGAAGAGCTAATATTTTTTCAACTTCAAACGAAAACCATTCATGATCCTAACAACTCTGAGATAGTAGACAGGTTAATTAAGATGGATGTTATGTTTCAACATCTATACCAAATGTCACGCAATGAATCTGAGTTCTGTATATGGGACCGTATTGTTGAAACTATGACAGCCACCTCTGGGTTCAGCTTCATAGTTCAATGGATAAAGGTATAATTACAATAAATTTATATCTATGATTGGAATTTCATTCGACCTTAATACCTATCTATTTATAGTTTATGTATATCTTACAGCTCAACATGTATGTTGGATCTATTTGTTTTTTGTTTTTTGTTGTAAAGGTTTTATCAGACACACTAACAATGTTGTAGTATTGTTTACGAGAAAAAAAAAAGCTGAGATTGAAAATTACATCACGACTTAATTTAACGTCAAATATCTATGACAACCTTTAAGTTTACACAGTTTGGTAAAGTTCCTTGATTTATAAACTACCTGTTATCAGACTTACAAATTTTGAATGGATATTAAAAGTATTTTGTTTTAAAATTTATAGATTAGAAAACTGTTTTTGAATGTGAATAATTATAAATTTTTATTTATAACCAACTTAGTATACAAATGAGCTCTTAGAAAACTTTTTTTAAATGTGAATAAATATACCCTGGTTATCATATTTTAAGAAATTTTTATTTACAATTCAATTTAGTATGTAAATAAGTTTTTTTAAATTAAATATTTTAGAATGTGTGATTATAAATGTTTTAAAATATATTTAAAAATTCAAGTTATATTTTATTTTATTTCAGATAAATTCAAAAGTTATCTTGAACCATGCACTTAATTTACATCTTATATAATTTTGATTTTATCACTTTGATTATAAATATTTCTTGTATTGAAAAGCACTATTTCTTCATTAAATAAATTTTAAGATTTGGGAAATGATATTTCTACTTCTTGAACCAAGAACACATTCTCACATATTAAATATGATTTGATGTAAAATTCAAAATTGGATACTACATAGTAGTCTTAGTTCCTTAAGAAAAAATTCTTCCTGGCTATCCTATCATGCACATGATCTAGAATACTAAGAATTGGCAAAAGGACAAGCTACCTCCCACCTCAATAAAATACCTTACCCTACGTCTAATCTGGGTAAGTATCCCAAAAAAGAAAAAGAAAAAGAAAATAAAAGAAAAATAAAAGCAAAAGCAATAAAATCCCCTTGTTCAAAAATGGACTATTCGAAAACAATGAGGTAAGCCCCATAACAGGTGGTTTGTGCCCAACCCGCTTGACCTTGGATAATCGCTTTCGTGTGGTGACATGTCTGTCACATTAGCAACCTTATTTTGTATAGACCAATGTCAGCTTGTGGATTAGCTAGCTTTTGGTAACTTGATTAACATAGGAGTTCAGTACAATGGCATGCACAAAATCATGGTTAATGAACATTTCACTTGCACACACATTGGTTCATAAAAGTTTACTTGTATCACTACCTTACTCAAAATCGGTAAATTAACTTCACAAAGCACACACATTTGATCCTTGAGATATTTTGTATCATTGTGTCAAATCAAGATGGATAATGAACTCACTTATCACATGCTGGTTCTTGATAATTTGATCTTGTCTTAGAAATAAGATAAAATATTCTTTTAAAGTTTGTTAGACAACATTAGTTCATCATTTATATTTCAAAAGTTTTCAAAATATTCAAAAAAAATTATTTCAAAAAGAACTCATAGTACAAAATCATTTATCATGCATTGCATTTTTGACTTCGCGATGATGGTATAATTCCTAGGAATTATTCTTCTCAAAATTTCACACTAGGAATTCTATGCCTAGCGCAAGTCATCTTTCTCAATTTTTAGGTCTAAAACATTCCATATTTATTAATCTTCTTAAATATGTGATACAAATGATTTGTTTCATATCAAATTATATCTTAAATAATTTCATATTATCATGCATTACATTTTTGACTTCGTGATGATGGTATAATTCTTAGTAACCGTTGTCCTCAAAATTTTCACACTAGGAATTCTATGCCTAGCGCAAGTCATCATTCCCAATTTTTCATGCTTAAATCACTTTATATCCCTCACAAAAAAAATCTTTATCAACCTATTTTTTCAAAATCAATATATTTTAAAATCAACATCTCCTTTCATCATCATAAGCCTCAAGGTCACTCTTAAGCGCACAATCTTTTGGTATTAGCAATACAAAACTTCCTCACAACAAGATCCACTTCATGACCTAGCGAGCATTGATCTCCACCAATGGTCATATAACAACATAACATCCTTCAAGGTTCATTACTAATCCCTCAAATCTATCATCACATAAATATATTTTTTTCAAAATACACTTTACAAAATCATTTTCCTTTTATTTTAAGCATGATTAAAAATCTAAAGCAATGATCATTTGAAATTCAAACAAAAATAAATGTAATAAATCAACCAATAAATCACACAAAGTCACATAGAACAAAGAAGATCAATATATATATATATATATATATATATATATATATATATATATATAATATATATATATATATATATATATATATATATATATATATATATATATATATATATTAGAAATTTTGAGTTTTCCACCAAACATAGAATTTGATGTAAAAACTCGAGGGGGCATCATAGTCAGTAAATTAGTAATTATTTTTCTAAAAAAATCAATTTCCCATACACTATTCATTCTAAACCATCTATTCCTTTTTGCCCATGTCAATCATAATCACCTCTACTAAAGTGTCTACACTTTTCTTTGACACATTTATTGTTCATAAATATGCCAAAGAGGGGGCAAAGTGTAGACAAGAAATATTGACCCATTAAGATAAGTTTTCCCTCTTAAAAAACTAAGGTCATCTTCAAGATAATTTTTACCCTATAAAATCATCTCAATTATTCTCAAATTTTATACCATTGGATAGGAATTGAAAATAGCTTTCCAACGGTATATTATATGTCCAGTTTTGACATCGTTTGACCCCTCAAATTGCCAAAAAATAAGTACATGTTGAACCTCTTGATGAGATTGTATTATGATTTTGTGTACGATCTCTATGATCGTAATATGATCTTACTAAAAAACTGAAAAATAAATTTAGATAAACGAAAAACTAGTTACAATGTTCTTTGTCTTTACCTGTGTAACCGTGTAGTAGTTACAGGATCGGATCCGTCGATCAGCCCAACTTGGAAGGAATTGCAACCAAATTTGTTTGCAACCTATTTTCATCAATTTGATAAGCCTATTTAATCAGGCACCCTTCCCTTAAAATTCCTCCTAGTATTTCTAACACATTGATATAATTTTGTATTTTAGTTCTGGTTATTTTTCTATCGCCTATAGGATCAGAGGATACAGTCGGCTAGCGGATTGATATGATCTTGTTATCATAATACAATCTTGCTCATTCTGCATACGATCTTGCCTTGGGTGATACAATTTTGCTTATAGGTCACTTGGGGGTAACCCCAAGCTCTGGTTTGTATTTCTTGGCACCTCATTTGCATATTTATCATTTAATTTACCATTTTCCATTGCATATAAAGTTAGATTTAATCATTTGCATCCTTGGAGTTCACCAAATCACATCTACTTGCATATTTCATACAGTTTAGGTCATATACATGTTAGATCTATCTATCTAGACATTCAATTTACTAGGTATAATCTGATTTATGACTAATAAGATCTATAGTACATCCTAGAATTTTGTTTTCTACACTATACCCATGAAATTGTAGGTTTCTATCAAAATCGAATCTCTCGGTCTCTAATCGGTACAATATGATCTTGAGATCGTAATACGATTTTTCAAATCCTAATACGATATCGACTCTATTACGTATGATCTTGCCTGTAACAAAAATCAAAATCTTCATCAGAATTTTGGATACATGTCAGAGTTTAAAATCATTTTTTTAGGCATTGCATTATTCATTTAAGCTTTTTTTTTCTATTGTTTTCTATTTGCATATGAATAAAAATTGCATATAAATTAGCATAGTTGCATATTGGCAAAAAACTAAGTGTATGTGATATTTACTAAAAGAAACACATCAAAACAAACTCCAAAGCCTAGGCGTAGAAACTACCATAAAATGTTTCCTGGTGAACCCTAAACAATTCATCAAAAATCACCAAATAAGACATGAAATCAAATGTCTTTCTTAAAGGTTAGACCTATAATTCTCACATTCCCCTTCGAGGCCCAAATCCATTAGCCTTAAGGAAAGGAGTGCGTGAATTTTAGACCTACAAGATTTTTTTGGGCAATAGACTAGATTTAGATACAATAAGGAAGTGGATTCATGATAAATTAAAACTTCTAGGGTAAGAAGCAATGGTGGATTTGCCTAATAATTTTTTTCTTTTTAACTTTGCAAATCCAAAGGATATTGTAATTGTCTTATTGAGAGGCCCATGGTTTTTTGGAAGAAGAAGGTTATTTTTACAAAATTGGATTTAGGGCTTTAATCTAGCCACATACACTCTTCAATCGATGCCCTTATGGGTGAGTTGACTAGGGCCTCCAATGGAATTTTGGGATGATAGTATTATTCTCAAGATAACTAAATAAATTAGAAAAATAATTGCTTTTAATTCAGCTACTAAATCTTATATCAAAATGATAGGGGCTCATTTTTATGTATAGGTAGAACTGGCTAAACCACCGCCTAAATCTATTAGGTTAGTTTTAGATTATAGAGAATGGGAACAAGAAATTTAGTATAAAACTCCCATTACCTTATGTAACCTTTGCAAAAGGGTAGGGCACATTTGGAAAACATGCCCAAAATATCCTAAGGAGAAATTTGTGAATGATAGAATTGGACAACCTTTAAGGGTTTGGAGAAAAAAGGAAACTAAGCAAGGAGAAGTTTTGGGACAAAAATAAATTGGTGAAAGTAGTAAATGTCCATATTCAAATAGATTTGAGGTTTTTTCTACCTTTGATGTGGATGGCATTGTTGGAGGGAAATATTTTATTCCAAAAACTCAACATAAAGGTAATAATGAATCGATGATTGAGGCTTTGATTGAAAAGGAAAAAGATTCTTCTTTACATGTAGAAGATAATATTGAGAAAGAGTCACACTCGTAAACAAGGCTAAAGAAAAGAGTAAAGAAATAAGGGTTTTTGGAAAAACCTCCTCAGTAGAATGTGACATTCATTGGCTATGGGAGAAAAAATAAAAATATTAACATTATTTGGAATGTGTTTGAGGATCAAGAAGATGGAGGAGAATGGACTTCTACTAGTGATTTGGAGTTGAAAATTGATGAAATGGTTATCTATAAATATTTTTTTGAAAGTAGAAGAAAGTATAAAAATATTAATTTAGAAAATTTAGTTTCTCGAGGAAGGTCCAATCTCTAGGAATTGAGAACCAGAGTTGTTGCTAAGGATGTAGTTGATGGAAAACATATAATTTTGTCTTTGGAAGGTAGAAAACTTCCTCAACTTGATACAAAATAATTTGTCTATCTTAGAATATTCAGGGTATGAATGTCCTAGGTAAACAAAGGGTATAGATGTAGGGTGGGTTATTGCTACTATTTTGGTCATTGTAATTTTGGTTAGAAAAGGTTGTATTGTTTAGAAAATGTAAAATTTAATTTGTAAGAAGGTAAGTTATTTTTATGATTGGATTGATTTATTTGTTATTCTTAGATTTCTAGGAGTTGTAAAAGGGAAAGATCCCTTTCAAAACCTTATTTAGATGGATGATGTAGAAATTATTATAGTATATGTCGAAAAAGTAGTAGGGTGAATAAAGTGGGTTATTGTTATTGTTTTGGTCATTGAACTTTTCATCAGAAAAGAATATATTGTTCAAAAATTGCATAATTTGATTTTTAAAAATATGATTTATTTTTTGTATTTGGATTGATTAATTTCTTATTCTTGGATTTCTAGGAGTTGTAAAATGAAAGGGTCCCTTTCAAAACCCTAATATTTACCAATAGTAAAACAAAATAAAAATAGCACTATGATTTTTTAAATAAAATAATAATAATTTAAAAGTTATTTTGAAATTTAATTATTTGAATATAGGTTTTGATCATCCATTGATTAGATCTTTCAATATATAAGAGATAAAATGATTTTTGCAATCTAAAATAAGATCATTTAAAATTTAACAAGTTTAAGAAGTTAAATAGGTGGCAAATTCCAATCCCTATGGATTTGACACCCATCATGACTCAAATCTTAGAAAAAATATTTCTCACAGGCAAATATGAGGATGATGAACTAGTTTAAGGCTATGGGAGCCTTGTAGTCTACATAGTGAAGGATAGGTATGATAAGGTCCTTCTAGAATCTCCTCCTCATGCATATCAGGTTGAGGATTGGAGAAATATTTGGCAATTCAGGGGTTGGCCAAAAGTAATCTTATTTGCCTTGTAGTTCATGCATAATGGAATTCTTACTTTTAATAATCTAAGACGTAGGAGTATCATTGGTCCATATCAATCTGGAAGCGATGGTTTTTATATTATAAAAGTTGAACCAATGGTGATTTGAATTGGGTTAATATTTGGGAAATATGGAAGAGGGGTAGATTTAAATCTAAAGATCTTTCTATCAATTGGAAGCTTGGATTAAACTTTGTTTCGTGGCAAGTGTGGTTGGAGAGAAATAGTAGAATTTTTAGAGAAACCTTTTCATCCTTAGATGACATTTGACAAGTCATTTGAAGCAAATTCAAAGAAATTATGGTAGTGTATTCCAAAGAGGAAATTCAATCCAATATAGGGTTGATGGAGAAGGAAGCTAAAGTGTAAGAGGGATAGTATAGAGCTAGTTGGAAACCACCCCTATAAGGTTGGATTAAAATTAATACTGAATGAGCTACAAAAGGTAATCTAGGTAGAGCTGGAATTAGAGTGGTCCACAAGAATCATGTTGGGATAGTGCTCTATTGGGAACTGCAATACTTAGGAAGGGCCACAAACAATGAAGTATACGCTTTAGCTATCAAATTTGTTTCTATCTGGATAGTAATACAATATTAGAGGAGGATAATCTTAGAATCAAATTCTCAAATATTGGTAGAAGCTCTGGATTACACAAGGAACTTTGCTTTGAAGACGTGGAGGTTGAGGATTTTTATCACCTAAATTAAGGAATTTTGGAGGGAATTAAATAATGTGATTCCGATTTATGTAAGTAGAGATCTTAATAAATTGGTAGACTTCCTAGCTAAAATGGGTACTAAGAAAGAGGTAGGGGTTTCGTGGCATAATGACATGGTTATTAATGATGAGAGGATTAAGTAGTTTGGTGAACAAATCCAATATTTAGCTAATTTAAATAATAATTATAAACATACGGTTTAAGAGATTTAGCTCCATTATAGATCTTCTTCTACTATTGTAAACAGGTGTTCTTATCGATTAAAAATGACTAAAACTAAGAAAAATCTCACCTCAACTTATAAATGATCTTATTTTAATATAAAAATTTTAAATTAAAAAAAAAAAAATCATTTAAAATTATTCTTCCAGTAAAAACAACCTAAATTTTAGCAAGCATACAACCATAGTTTAAAAAAAAAAAAACTTTTAAAATTATCACTCTATTAAGGGTATTCTTCGATGAAATAGATTGGTAAAAACAACCTAAATTTTAGCGAACATACAACCATAGTTTTAAAAAAATAATAAAATTATCCCTTTATATAGATCCATAAATTATCACTTGATAGTAGAGAAGATTACACATTGACTTGCAACCATTATTTCCAAAAATATATATTTATATTGATAAATAAATTTAAAAACATGTTATATAAATTATCCTTTAATTGGAATATCTATCTATAAATAAATCAATAACATATTAACAAATATACAACCATAATTAAGGGAAAAAATATTTATAATAATCATCTATTAAAATTATAAATAAATTTATAAATACAATAACTATATATTCCCTAAATTTTTATAATCAACTACTAAACTTATAAATAAATTCATAAATATAATATCTATATTACATGAATATATTTCTTTTTCTTCTATTTATAAAGATGTAAACATCTTGTCCCTTCTTGTCAGCTCGCCCTCATTTTCAACTCAACCCAAAATACCTCTCACCCTCATGCACTGGCTTGAGTGCAAGCTTCGTTTAATATTTTCAATCATTATATGTATATATCCACCGCTACCCTGCATGTGTATATAAAACACAGAGCGCACACCTTCATGCATTCTTAAAGTTCATTTGAGGAATATAATAAAATAGAGTTGTATATAATACTTTTCTAATTTAAGTTTAGCTGGATAATTCTTAATAATTTCAATCATTATAGGTATAGATCCATGGTTTCCATACACACCCTCACGCATTCGTAAATTTTAGTTAAATAATCTATATTCATAATTATAGGTATAGATCCACCATTTCTCTACATGTCTATATAAAATAGAGAGCACACATCCTCATGCATTCTCACTGTGAAGATAAAATTGTAGAAATAAGCTCCATGGATGCTACCAGACAACTTCTCTGCCAAAACGTGAGAGCATGTGAATGCATTGATGCAGATGCTCCTGGCGGTGATGGTTGGGGTGAAGGAGACAATGCGACCCTTCATTTCGTCTGAACATTGGTTCCACTGGAAACTATAAAGCTGAAATACAAAGCTGGTTCACAAGAATTCTGGCAGTATTTCGAGCTGATTGAATCAAAGGAGCAGAGGAAACTTTAGCCATATGGGGAGTCAGTGTTTGAAAAATCTCGATATTGTAATGGGTGGGTGGAGATCACCGACTATGAAGGAACACAATGGGGAGGAAGATTGAATGCTCTTTTCTCAGATATTTTTCAAGGTCTTAAGATTATGTAGAACCCAATATCCGCAACTTGGATTCGAACCTATATGGTTTTCCCTCTATCTGAAGGTACTCGATTTCACAAAGAAGAGCTAATATTTTTTCAACTTCAAACGAAAACCATTCATGATCCTAACAGCTTTGAGATAGTAGAAAGGTTAATTAATATTGATGTTCTATCTCAACATATGTACCAAATGTCACGTAATGAATCTGAGTTCTTTGTATGGGACCGTATTGTTGAAACTGTGACAGCCACCTTCGAGTTCAGCTTCGTCGTTCAATGCATAAAGGTATAATTACCATAAATTTATATCTATGATTGGAATTTCGTTCGACCTTAATACCTATCTATTTATAGTTTATGTATATATTGCAGCTCAACATGCATGTTGGATCTGTTTGTTTTTTGTTTATTGTTGTAATGGTTTTATCAGACAAACTATCAATGTTGTAGTGTTGTTTACAAGAAAAAAAAACTGAGAGAGAAATTACATCACGACTTGTTTTAACGTCAAATATCTATGACAGCCTTTAAGTTTACACATTTTGGTAAAGTTCCTTGATTTATAAACTACCTGTTATCAGGCTTACAAATTTTGAATGGATATTGAAAGTATTTTGTTTTAAAATTTATAGATTAGAAAACTGTTTTTGAATATGAATAATTATAAAGTTTTATTTATAACCAACTTAGTATACAAATGAGCTCTTAGAAAACTATTTTTAAATGTGAATAAAAATACCCTAGTTATCATATTTTAAGAAATTTTTATTTACAATTCAATTTAGTATGTAAATAAGTTTTTTTAAATTAAATATTTTAGAATGTGTGATTATAAATGTTTTAAAATATATTTAAAAATTCAAGTTATATTTTATTTTTTTTCAGATAAATTCAAAAGTTATCTTGAACCATGCACTTAATTTACATCTTATATAATTTTGATTTTATCACTTTGATTATAAATATCTCTTGTATTGAAAAGCACTATTTCTTCATTAAATAAATTTTAAGATTTGGGAAATGATTTGCTACTTATTGAACCAAGAACAAATTCTCACATATTAAATATGATTTGTTGCAAAATTCAAAATTGGATACTACATAGTAGTCTTAATTCCTTAAGAAAAAAGTCTCCCTTGTTATCCTATCATGCGCATGATCTAGAATACTAATAATTGGCAAAAGGACAAGCTCCCCCCCTACCTGAATAAAATACCTTACCCTATGTCTAATCTGGGTAAGTATCTCAAAAAGGAAAAATAAAAATAAAAGAAAAAGAAAAGCAAAAGCAATAAAATCCCCTTGTTCAAAAATGGACTATTCGAAAACCATGAGGTAAGCCCCATAACAGGTGGTTTATGCCCAACCCTCTTGACCTTGGGTAATCACTTTCATGTGGTGACATGTTTGTCACATTAGCGACCTTATTTTGTATAGACCAATGTTCGCTTGTGGATTAGCTAGATTTTGGTAACTTGACTTACATAGTAGTTTAGTACAATGGCATGCACAAAATCATGGTTAATGAACATTTCACTTGCACACACATTGGTTCATTAAAGTTTGCTTGTATTACTACCTTACTCAAAATCGGTAAATTAACTTCACAAAGCACACACATTTAATCCTTGAGAGATTTTGTATCATTGTTTCAAATCAATATGGATAATAAACTCACTTATCACATGTTGGTTCTTGATAAATTTGATCTTGTCTTAGAAATAAGATAAAATATTCTTTTGAAGTTTGTTAGAAAACATTAGTTCATCATTTCTATTTCAAAATTTTTCAAAAAATTCAAAAAAAAATTATTTCAAAAAGAACTCATAGTACAAAATCATTTATCATACATTGCATTTTTGACTTCGCGATGATATTATAATTGCTAGGAATTATTCTTCTCAAAATTTCACACTAGGAATTCTATGCCTAGCGCAAGTCATCTTTCTCAATTTTTAGGTCTAAAACATTCCATATTTATTAATCTTCTTAAATATGTGATACGAATGATTTATTTCATATCAAATTATATCTTAAATAATTTCATATTATCATGCATTACATTTTTGACTTTGTGATGATGGTATAATTCTTAGTAATCGTTGTCCTCAAAATTTTCACACTAGGAATTCTATGCCTAGCGCAAGTCATCATTTCCAATTTTTCATGCTTAAATCACTTTATATCCCTCACCAAAAAAATCTTTATCAACCTATTTTTTCAAAATCAATATCTTTTAAAATCAACATCTCCTTTCATCGTCATAAGCCTCAAGGTCACTCTTAAGCCCACAATCTTTTGGTATTAGCAATACAAAACTTCCTCACAACAAGATCCACTTCATGACCTAGCGAGCATTGATCTCCACCAATGGTCATATCACAACATAACATCCTTCGAGGTTCATTGCTAATCCCTCAAATCTATCATCACACAAAAATATCTTTTTCAAAACACACTTTACAAAATCATTTTCCTTTTATTTTAAGCATGATTAAAAATCTAAAGCAATGATCATTTGAAATTCAAACAAAAATAAATGTAATAAATCAACCAATAAATTACACAATGTCACATAAAACAAATAATATCAATATATATATATATATATTAGAAATCTTGAGCTTTCCACCAAACATAGAATTTGATGTAAAAACTTGAGGGGGCATCATTGTTAGTAAATTAGTAATTATTTTTCTAAAAAAATCAATTTCCCATACACTATTCATTCTAAACCATCTATTCCTTTTTGCCCATGTCAATCATAATCACCTCTACTCAAGTGTCTACACTTTTCTTTGATGCATTTATTATTCATAAATATGCCAAAGAGGGGGCAAAGTGTAGACAAGAAATATTGACCCATTAAGATAATTTTTCCCTCTTAAAAAACTAAGGTCATATTCAATAGAATTTTTACCCTATCAAATCATCTCAATTCTTTTCAAATTTTATACCATTGGATAGGAATTGAAAATAGCTTTCCAATAGTATATTATATGTCCACTTTTGACATCGTTTGACCCCTCAAACTGCCAAAAACTAAGTACATGTTGAACCTCTTGACGAGGTCGTATTATGATTTTGTGTACGATCTCTACGATCGTAATATGATCTTACTAAAAAACCAAAAAATAAATTTAGATAAATGACAAACCAATTACTGCTACAACCCTAACATAGTCGACTATGTTAGGTTCCACGTGAATTAAATAGTTTCACTATTTAGGTTAGAATATATTTATTTTAAGAATCATCTCTCTTATTCTTTTATCATATGCAAATTTCATTACTGCCTTCACGGTGAGGGTGTGCCCACCTTGAGTGGCATTGCATTTCATTCATATCTTCATTCATCGTTTATATTTATGACAATTAATTTCATTCGATAATATCTCTATTTGCATTATTTGTTTTAAGTAGAAATAAGGAAGGAAGGTGTACATATCTCCTTCCAAGTGGTATCAATTTAAAACCACGATCCTGGCATAGCGCTCTTGGATACTTGAAAAAAAATTTAGACGTGAGACAATACGTTTGTTAGCCGAGATAGTGTTGTCAACGCACTCTATAAATCTCGAATGTTGTGTTGTGATATTAGGAGGGACCTCTTTTGTCGTCGGGTCTTCCAATGGGGTCTTCGATTTGATTGAGAAGGAGCTTAAGAATCTTCAAACAATGATCGTTTTACCAAGAAATAGCCATAGTGAATCATTTTGAAGTCACGCTATGAAATAAGTGTTCACAAAATGTTGTAGAAAGCGTCTCCATAACAGATGATAACGAGGAAACCATCGTCCTTGGAAATGTTATTGGGCTAGTGAGGTACTAATCACAAAAGCCACATGAAACGCAGTTAGATTCGCAGAGAAATGATGGAAATATCATAGTTTATTCTCGTAAAGTCGCTAACCAATCATCGAGCACAAAAAATGTAATTATTAAGCCATAACCTAAGGTCTTGATAAAATAATTAAGCGCTGACATCATGTATTGGCGTTGCTGATATTTTTTATTTTTTTCATTCATCTAAATATCCCACATTCTTGCTGTGTTGGTCCACACATGGTTTAAATGTTGTTAGTCACCCCTGGTTGGTCGTGACTGCAGTCACATGGTAGTCTTTCTATCGTGAAGCTTAGAGGTATTTAGGGTTTTCAGGTGTGGTTCTTACTCCATGTGTTGTGTCCATTACATATCGCGTCAGGCTTGTCTTGTCTCGGTTATCCTTCTTGTCATGTCAATACTTTTGTCATGTCGTTGTCTCTTACGTGTAGTGTCAAGGTTGTTTCTTGTCGCGTCAGTACTTTTGTTGTGTTGTTACCTCCTAAGTGTCACGTCAGATTGTCATGTCATTGTTCTTCCTTCGTATCACGTCAATTTTTGTTTCAGTTCTTCCTTCATGTCGTGTCATGTGTCACATCAGGTTTGGTTTGGTTCTTCCTTCGTGTCACATCATAAGGAAATATCTCGCCATTACGACATCAACTACATATTTCGCATCACAGTGGGCATGACAAATAAAGCGGAAAACCAATTATTTTTTTTAGGGTTCTTGATAGTGCATGGTTAAAAAGTGGTATAAAGGAGCTGACGATCGATTATCAAGTTGGGAGTCTCCCCAAGAGATAAGAAGACCTCATCGAAGCCAAGGTGCAAAAATTTCTCCTTCCCCTTTAAGAATTGGCAGCTTCAATCCGAATCACCAAGCAATTAATCCAATGGCTTCCAATACCTCTCCAAATTTCTCATAGGTGAAGTCATTCCACACAAATCAATAATGATATACTACTAAAACTAGTATCTAGCATTGAAAATCTAACACACCGCATAGAAATTTCAGCTCAATATACTCATCCTAGTAACGATCACTAGAGCACCGAGGTTCACAACAATGACAATATATACCAAACAGGCCAAAATAATCAACCACCCAACCACAGTGATTAGTATGAATGGTATACCACAAATACACGAAATCCACCAAGGGATAATAACAGGACCTACCAAAATAACAACCAACGCCAAAGGGACTATAATGAGCATGAAAGAAACAACTATCAACCACGAGGTCCTCCTAATTATCCTCGCATTGACATGGCTACCTTTGAAGGTAATGACCCATGTGGATGGCTAGCCAAAATGGATTGTATCTTACAGGTCTACCAAATTCCAGATGACAAAAGAGTCTCCTTTACAACAACAAAATTAGGCAATGATGCTTATCAATAGTTTACTTGGTTCAAATGTGAGAGGCCTGATGAAGCTTACTATTGGGATCATTTTAGGTAAGATTTTCTTCACAGATTCGACAAAGGTTCCACAAGTTCTTACATTGTAATATTGTTAGCACTCAAGCAAACAGGGTCCATAGGGGATTATGTGTCAGAATTTACTAGTATGCTTCACTACACAGAGGAGATAAAAATAGACGTGGTAGTAGCAGCTTTTCAAAATGGACTAAAAGCACATATTCGAGTTGAAGTAAACATACAAAACCCATCCACATTGGATGAATGTATAAGGATTGTTGAGTTGGCAGAAACAAAGGTACAAGGAGGCCCATCCACTAGACGTGATTCATATGGAAGACCACCATTTCTTAACAATAACAACTTCTTTCATCGGAGTGATCAAGCATCTAAATAATTTTTTTACAAATATCACACTCATCATCCAAAGGAAAAAGCATGTCCACAACACCAAAACTTTCAGATGGAATACACATACCATGAAGAAGAAGAACCAGAAGACTACGACACCCCTGAGGATCTCCCAGTGGAGGATCCAAATTCACAAGACGAGGTTGTTGCAGAGGAGGATACCATGACTATTTTAGTACATGCCCTCATGGGGTTCTCTTCTCACCATACAATCAAGGTGGCAGGTTTCATTCGAAAGCAACGAGTGACAGTACTAATTGATTTTGGAAGTATTCATAATTTCATTGATGCAAGACTTGCAAGAACTTTGGGTCTGCACGTTTTCTCTTCTATCCAAGATCGGTTTCAAGTCAGAACAGCAAGTAGGGAAGTTTCTCAATGTCTCGGTAAGACATCTTCTATTTCTCTACAAATGGCTACGTATACTTGGCAAGGTCCTCTTTTTGTGATGGAATTAGGAAATTCAGAGGTTATTTTAGGTGTTGTATGGATGGAACAATTAGAAACCATAGTAGGTTTTAATCACAAACATCGCTTTATGGAATGGAAAGCTAATGGGAGAACCATTCGTCTTCAAGGACTACCCACTCCTGCCACAAAAGTTGTAAGCTCACATAGCATGGAAAAGTTGTCAAGAAAAGATGGTGGGGGATTCATATCCCAAATCAATTGCATAGAAAAATTAGATCAAAATACGGTAGAAAACAAAGAGGAATATTTCCAACACATGGTGTCTAACTATGAGGATGTTTTCTAGGAACCCACAGGCCTACCTCCCAAAAGATCTCATGACCATGCCATACATCTAATTTTTGGTAGTCTTCCACCCAATGGCCGTCCTTATCGATATCCCCAACCCTAGAAAATAGAAATTGAGAAGATTGTCCAAGAACTTTTAGACCATGGTGTCATTCATCATAGTAGTAGTCCTTATTCGTCACCTGTCGTTTTAGCTCATCAAAAAGACAATTCTTGGTGTATGTGTCCCGATTTTTATCCTCTCAATAAAATCATAATCAAAGATAAGTTTCCTATTCTTGTTGAAAACACGAGATTCCGGAAACAAAAAGGAAAAACTAAACGAAATCGTATTAAAAGGAAGGAACACAAATGAATGAACACAAGATATAAGAACAATATGAAATGTCACCCTTTTTTTATTGATATTATTTTCAATTCGTGTTACAATACGTCTCCTTCCTTTTTAGGGGATAGGAGCATTAGATATTGTTCTCTACAACTTGTCTCTGAATTCCTTCTTCCGCATGCCCACATATAAAATGGGCGAACCAAAACGTTGTCGCCGCTTGCATTGACAAAGGTCGATTCCTCACTGCTCCTTCAATAGACCTGAAATCTGTGTTCAAAGAAACAAACAAAGAATCAGTAGCACACGTGTATGAAAAATAAAAGATAAATCTAACTATAGCTGAAATGAATCTAAATGCAGTAAAAACTTGATAAATGCATAAACATGAAACTAGCTAAAATACTATAAATGAAGTAAAGTGGGGAGGTTCCCAAAGGCAAACCACCAGCGGATAAAACCTTGCTTCGACACCAATCCGCTTGAGATGGGTCCGAAACCTGATGTGATGTGTTGTCAAATTGATAGAATATTGTGTTCAAAAGATTGGGGTTTGGGTGCAAATCGCAAGTAAGTGAATTAACAACACTTCGTTGCTCAGAATGCTCCTTCTCGGTCTCTCTTGGGTGAGGAAACTCACCATTTTATAGACCCCAGGGGTCTCTTTTAATTAACATGCAAAAGTGTTTCTTTGCATGAATGCTTTTGTTTGTGAAGAGAAGACTTCTTCTTGATCAAGGGCTTCTTAACTGCATCTGTGCATGTCTTTGTATGTGTTAGAAAAGCTCACTTGCACTCCCATGCAATGAAGAGATAGCTAAGTGGCAAATCTGAGTTGTCTTAAAAATCTTACTCTCCTTCCCATGCAGTGAAGGGAAAGTTAATTGGCAGATGTGTGTTGTCAAAAGAACTCACTCGCACTCCTATGTCATGCATGAAAAGCTGAGTGGTAGTTCTGAGTTGTCATGCGCTGAGGTCTGACTTTTTGCTGGTCAAACCTGACATTCGTCCCACCCAGAAGTGAGCGCTAGTAATCGTCCTTGGGTGAAATGAGTACAAATCTATACTCGTCCTTGGGTAGGACGAGTACAAATTCGCACTCGTCCTTGGGTGGGACAAATAAGAAATAAAGTGTCTAAAAGGTGCCAAACTAATTTTTGACTTGCAAAACTGCTGTGTAAGTGGTTAGAACCACTGTTTAACCTCTGCGGGCTACCCTAGGGGCTGTGTGTGTTAATGTGATCAGTATTTGTAGTCACAATCGGATTGGTGCTGTTTTGGTGTCTACAGATGCCCCTTTTTGGGAAGCATTGTGCATGGCACAGCGTCGAGCAAAAATAGATAACCAAAGAACTAATGATTAGGGTTTCTCAGTAACCTAACCAACTCTTGATGCGCCAAGCATGGAAAGGGCATGCATTCTTGAATCCTTGCTTCTAACGAGCTAAGGAATTTGATTTCAAGTATTAACCTGTTTTGGTGAGGTGTGACTTGAGCTTGGACATTGATCAGTCATGAATAGGCAAAGGGCACAACCTTTTATCCACGGGGGAACCTTGTGTTCATGCTTCGGGAATGCCAAGTGTTTAATCAGTTTGCGATAATTGCTTGTTTGTTGCCCCAAGCAAGAGCGTGATTGTCTTTGTCAATGATTCTTTGAATGCATGCTATTGCCGTGATTGGGTGTGTTGTTGTTGATTGGTGACTTAAGTGTGACTACCACCTCAAGCGACGAATCGATGAAGGAATGACTGACATGAGAAAAGCGACGAGTCGCTTGACCCAAGATGACTTAAGTGAGGGTGCCTTCAGATGTTGTCCGTTGAATGCGCGAGCCATTTCTCGAGATCACCATTGAAAACACGAGATTCTGGAAACAAAAAGGAAAGACTAAACGAAATGAAAACATGAGATTTCGAAAACAAAAAGGAAAAACTAAACGAAATCATATTAAAATGAAGGAACACAAATGAATGAACACAAGATATAAGAACAATATGAAATGTAGCCCCTTTTTTATTGATATTCTTTTCAATTCGTGTTACAATACGTCTCCTTCCTTTTTATGGGATAGGAGCGTTAGATATTGTTCTCTACAACTTGTCTCTGAATTCCTTCTTCCGTGTGCCCACATATAAAATGGGCGAACCAAAACGTTGTCGCCGCTTGTATTGACAAAGGTCGATTCCTCGCTACTCCTTCAATAGACCTGAAATTTGTGTTCAAAGAAACAAACAAAGAATCAGTAGCACCTGTGTATGAAAAATAAAAGATAAATCTAACTATAGCTGAAATGAATCTAAATGCACTAAAAACTTGATAAATGCATAAAAATGAAACTAGCTAAAATACTATAAATGAAGTAAATTGGGGAGGTGCCCGAAGGCAAACCACCCACGGATAAAACCTTGCTTCGACACCAATCCGCTTGAGATGGGTCCGAAACCTGATGTGATGTGTTGTCGTCAAATTGATAGAATATTGTGGTCAAAAGATTGGGGTTTGGGCACAAATCGCAAGTAAGTGAATTAACAGCACTTCGTTGCTCAGAATGCTCCTGCTCGGTCTCTCTTGGGTGAGGAAACTCACCATTTTATAGACCCCAGGGGTCTCTTTGAATTAACATGCAAAAGTTTTTCTTTGCATGAATGCTTTTGTTTGTGAAGAGAAGACTTCTTCTTGATCAAGGGCTTCTTAACTGCCTCTGTGCATGTATTTGTATGTGTTAGAAAAGCTCACTTGCACTCCCATGCAATGAAGGGATAGCTAAGTGGCAAATCTGAGTTGTCTTAAAAAGCTTACTCTCCTTCCCATGCAGTGAAGGGAAATTCAATTGGCAGATTTGTGTTGTCAAAAGAACTCACTCGCACTCCTATGTCATGCATGAAAATCTGAGTGGTAGTTCTGAGTTGTCATGCGCTAAGGTCTGACTTTTTGCTGGTCAAACCTGACATTCGTCCCACCCAGAAGCGAGCGCTAGTAATCGTCCCTGGGTGAAATGAGTACAAATCCATACTCGTCCTTGGGTAGGATGAGTACAAATTTGCACTCATCCCTAGGTGGGACGAATAAGAAATAAAGTGTCTAAAAGGTGCCAAACTAATTTTTGACTTGCAAAACTGCTGTGTAAGTGGTTAGAACCACTGTTTAACCTCTGGGGGCTACCCTAGGGGCTGTGTGTGTTAATGTGATCAGTGTTTGTAGTCACATAATCGGATTGGTGTTGTTTTGGTGTCTACACCTGTCATTGATGATTTACTAGATGAGCTACATGGTACCAAATTCTTCACCAAATTGGACTTACGTTCAGGGTTCCACCAAATCCTAGTTAGGGAGGAGGATATTCCCAAAACCTTCTTTTGAACGCATGAAGGTCATTACGAATTTCTATTCATGCCTTTCGGTCTCACTAATGCACCATCTACATTCCAAAGTCTCATGAACCAAGTGTTTTGCCCATTCCTATGAAAATTTGTTCTAGTTTTCTTTGATGACATACTCATTTATAGCAAATCTTGGAAAGATCATTTAGTACATGTGGACAAAGTTCTCCATATCCTACGCCAAGAAAATTTGTTTGTCAAAATATCTAAATGCTCCTTTGGTGTTCAAGAAGTCAAGTACTTAGGTCATATAGTATCCCAAGAAGGTGTTAAAGTGGATCCTAATAATATTAAGGCAATACAAGATTGGCCACGACCAAAAACCATCAAGAAACTTCATGGTTTTTTGGGTCTCATAGGCTATTATCACAAATTTATGCGTAACTATGGTAAAATTGCAGGTCCTCTTACAAATATCACAAAAAATGATGCTTTTAAATGGTCTGACGAAGCCACCAATGCCTTCAAGGCTCTCAAGCAAGCAATGTGTACTACTCCAGTGTTGGCTACTCCCGATTTTCAAAAGTCATTTGTCGTTGAATGTGATGCTTCTGGAATAGGTATTGGAGCAATAATAATGCAGGAGGGTCATCCATTAGCATTTGCGATCAAACAAATTTCAAGAAATAATTTGGGTAAATCCACCTATGAAAAATAAATGCTAGCTATTCTACATGCAGGAGAGAAATGGAGGCACTACTTAATCAATAGCCAGTTCATTATAAAGATCAACCACAACAGTCTCAAGCATTTTTTGGAACAAAGGTTTTCCTATCCGAAACAAAACAAGTGGTTGAACAAATTACTCGGATACGATTTTGTGATCGAATATAAAAAGGGGAAAGAGAATGTAGCAGCTGATGCTTTATCAAAAAAATATGAGGATGAAATAGTCATCAATGCTATCTCAGGACCATGTGCATAATGGTTATCTTAGTTACAAGAAGAATGGGAATCCAGTAGCGAAACAGATCAAATAATAAATGAGTTATCTCAGGGATCTTCAAAGTACCCTCTTTTCACCTATGACGACAAAATATTACGCAAGAAGAATCATATTTACATTCCTCACAATTCTCCACTAATAACATAGATTCTGAAAGAATCACAATTGTCTCAATTAGCAGGTCATTCAGGTTTTCTGAAAACATACATGTGAATTGAACAATCCTTTTGTTGGAAAGGGTTAAAATCAGAGGTCAAACAGTGGGTAGCTAAATGTGAAATTTGTCAACCTAATAAAGGGGAAACAATTAAGTCACCTGGGTTACTTCGACCACTACCTATTCCAGATCGTCAGTGGGAACATATATCCATGGATTTTATTTAAGGACTACCTAAGTCAGAAGGAAAAATAGTAATTTTTGTGGTAGTTGATCGCCTTTCCAAATATGCTCATTTTCAGCCTTTACAACATCCATTTTCAGCAAGCAAAGTGGCCAAGGTATTTATGGATTCAATTTTTTAAATTACATGGAATGCCCAAAAATATTGTAAGTGATCGTGATCCCATATTTACCAACAATTTTTGAAAGGAATTATTTTGACTTAGTGGTACCAAATTAAGTATATCTTCTGCATATCATCCCCAAACAGATGGTCAAACGGAGGTAGTTAACAAATGTTTGGGTACCTACCTAAGATGTTTTGTTAAGGATAAACAATATCAATGGAGTCAATGGTTGTCATTAGCGGAATGGTGGTACAATAATTCTTATCATTCTTCCACTAAGATGTCTCCTTTTGAAGCATTATATGGAACAAAGCCACCAAAAATTGCCGATTATGTACCAGGATCCTCCAAAGTAGCTCAAGTTGACGATTGGTTACAAAAGCGACAAGTAATGTTCACTATCTTGAGAGATAATTTGGTACAAGCACAAAATCGTATGAAGCAGCAACAGGACAAGCAGTGTTTCAAACGAACATTCAATATTGGTGATATGGTGTTCCTATGTCTTCAGCCCTACAAGCAGATGTCATTAAAGCTCAAATCTAGTTAGAAGTTGTCACCACGATTCTATGGTCCTTATAAAGTTGTGTCACATTGGCGAGGTAGCATACCAACTTGAGTTACCACAAGCCTCTCGCATACACCCAGTATTTCATGTCTCATGTCTCAAAAAGGTGATGGGCCAGAAGATACACTCTTAGTTAGAATTACCAGTGCTGGATGAAGAAGGGCGTATCCATCTACAACTCGAGGAAGTGCTACAAACTAGATCACGCAAACTCAGATCTCGTCACATCCAAGAATTTCTCAAGTGGTAGGATTTACCTGAAGAAGATGCAACCTGGGAGTCTGAAAGTATTTTCCAGTCATTTCCAGCTTTGAGGTCAAAGCTTTCCGAGTAGGGGAGTCATGCTATGTTCTTTGTCTTTACCTATGTAACCATGCAGTAATTACAGGATCAGATCCGTCGATCAGCCCAACTTTGAAGGAATTGCAATCAAATTTGTTTGCAACCTATTTTCATTATTTTGATTAGCCTATTTCATCAGGCACCCTTCCCTTAGAATTCCTCTTGGTATTCCTAATGCATTGATATAATTTTATATTTTAGTTCTGGTTATTTTGTTGTCACCTATAGGATCAGAGGATACAGTCGGCTATCAGATCGATACGATGTTGTTATCATAATACAATCTTGCTCATTCTGCATACGATCTTGCCCTGGGTGATACGATTTTGCTTGCAAGTCACTTGGGGGTAACCCCAAGCTCTCGTTTGCATTGTCTGGCACCTCATTTGCATATTTATCATTTAAATTACCATTTTCTATTGCATATAAAGTTACATTTAATTATTTGCATCCTTGGAGTTCACCAAATCACATCTACTTGCATATTTCATACAGTTTATGTCATATACATGTTAGATCTATTTGTCTAGACATTCAATTTACTAGGTATAATACGATTTTTGACTAATAAGATTTATAGTACATATTAGAATTTTGTTTTCTACACTGTACCCATGAAATTGTAGATTTCTGTCAAAATCAAATGTGTCAGTCTTTGATCAGTAGGATATGATCTTGATATCGTAATACGATTTTGCAAATCCTAATATGATATCAACTCTATTGCATACGATCTTGCCTGTAACAAAAATCAAAATATTCATCAAAATTTTAGATACAGGTCAGAGTTTTAAATCGTTTTTTTAGGCATTGCATTATTTATTTAAGCTTTTTTTTTCTACTGTTTTCTATTTGCATATGAATCAAAATTGCATATAAATTAGCATAGTTGCATATTGGCAAAAAACTAGGTGTATGTGAGATTTACTAAAAGGAACACATCAAAACAAATTCCAAAGCCTAGGCGTGGAAACTGCCATAAAATATTTCTTGGTGAACCCTAAACAATTCATCGAAAAATCACCAAAGAAGACATGAATTCAAGTGTCTTTCTTAGAGGTTAGACCTATAATTACCACATTCCCCTTCGAGGCACAAATCCATTAGCCTTAATGAAAGGAGTGCGTGAATTATTTGGAAATAAAAATATTAGCATTAATTGGAATGGGTTTGAGGATCAAGAAGATGGAGGAGAATGGACTTCTACTAGTGATTTGGAGTTGAAAATTGATGAAATGGTTATCTATAAATATTTTGTTGGAAGTAGAAGAAAGTATAAAAATGTTAATTTAGAAAATTTAGTTTCTCGAGGAAGGTCCAATCTCTAGGAATTGAGAACCAGAGTTGTTGCTAAGGATGTAGTTGATGGAAAACATATAATTTTGTCTTTGGAAGGTAGAAAACTTCCTCAACTTGATACAAAATAATTTTTCTATCTTAGAATATTCAGGGTATGAATGCCCTAGATAAACATAGGGTGTAGATGTAGGGTGGTTTATTGCTACTATTTTGGTCATTGCACTTTTGGTTAGAAAAGGTTGTATTATTCAGAAAATATAAAATTTAATTTGTAAGAAGGTAAGTCGTTTTTTATGATTGGACTGATTTATTTGTTATTCTTAGATTTCTAGGAGTTGTAAAATGGAAGGATCCATTTCAAAACCCTATTTAGATGGCTTATGTAGAAATTATTATAGTAGATGTAGAAAAAATAGTCGGATGGATAGAGTGGATTATTGTTATTGTTTTGGTCATTGCACTTTTGGTCAAAAAAGACTATTGTTCAAAAAGTGCATAATTTGATTTGTAAAAAGATGATTTGTTTTTTGTAGTTGGATTGATTCATTTATTATTCTTGGATTTCTAGGAGTTTTAAAATGAAAGTGTACCTTTCAAAACCCTAATATTTACCAATAGTAAAACAAAATAAAAATAGTACTATGATTTTTTAAATAAATAAAAATAAATTTAAAAGTTATTTTGAAATTTAATTATTTAAATATAGGTTTTGATCATCCATTGATTAGATCTTTCAATATATAAGAGATAAAATGATTTTTGCAATCTAAAATAAGATCATTTAAAATTTAAGTTTAAGTTAAATGGGTGGCAAATTCCAATCCCTCTGGATTTGACACCCATCATGACTCAAATCTTAGCAAAACTATTTCTCATAGGAAGAGATGAGGAGGATGAATTATATTAGGGCTATGGGAGCCTTGGAGTCTACATAGTGAAGGATAGATATGATAAGATCCTTCTAGAATATCCTCCTCATGCATATCAGGTTGAGGATTGGAGAAATATTTGGCAATTCAGGGGTTGGCCAAAAGTAATCTTATTTGCCTTGTAGTTCATGCATAATGAAATTTTTACTTTTAATAATCTAAGACGTAGGGGAGTCATTGGTCCATATCAATCTGGGAGCGATGGTTTTTATATTATAAAAGTTGAACCAATGGTGATTTGAATTGGGTTGATATTTGGGAAAGATGGAAGAGGGGTAGATTTAAATCTAAAGCTCTTTCTATCAATTGGAAGCTTGGATTAAACTTCATTTGGTGGCAAGTGTGGTTGGAGAGAAATAGTAGAAGTTTTAGAGAAACCTTTTCATCCTTAGATGACATTTGACAAGTCATTTGGAGCAAAGTCATAGAAATTATGGCAGTGTATGCCAAAGAGGAAATTCAAGCAAATATAGGAATGATGGAGAAGGAAGCTAAAGTGTAAGAGGGGTAGTATAGAGCTAGTTGGAAACCACCCCTAGAAGGTTGGATTAAAATTAATACTAATGGAGCTGCAAAAGGTAATCCGGGTAGAGCTGAAATTAGAGTGGTCTACATTAATCATGTTGGGATAGTGCTCTATTGGGAACTGCAATACTTAGGGAGGGCCACGAACAATGAAGTATACGCTTTAGCTATCAAATTTGTTTCTATCTGGATAGTAATACAATATTAGAGGAGGATAATCCTAGAATCAAATTCTCAAATATTGGTAGAATCTCTGGATTGCACAGGGAACTTTGCTTTGAAGACGTGGAGGTTGAGGATTTTTATCACCCAAATTAAGGAATTGTGGAGGGAATTAGATGATGTGATTCCAATTTATGTAAGTAGATATCTTAATAAAGTGGTAGACTTCCTAGCTAAAATGGGCACTAAGAAAGAGGTAGGGGTTTCGTGGCACAGTGACATGGTTATTAAGGATGAGAGGATTAAGTAGTTTGGTGAACAAATCCAATGTTTAGCTAATTTAAATAATAATTATAAAAATATGGTTTAAGAGATTTAGCTCCATTATAGATCTTCTTCTACTATTGTAAACAGGTGTTTTTATCGATTAAAAGTGACTAAAACTAAGAAAAATTTCACCTCAACTTATAAATTATATTATTTTAATATAAAAATTTTAAATTAAAAAAAAAAATCATTTAAAATTATTCTTCCAGTAAAAACAACCTAAATGTTAGCAAGCATACAACCATAGTTTAAAAAAAAAAAACTTTTAAAATTATCACTCTATTAAGGGTATTATTCGATGAAATAGATTAGTAAAAACAGCCTAAATGTTAGCGAACATACAACCATAGTTTTAAAAAAATAATAAAATTATCCCTTTATATAAATCCATAAATTATCACTTGATAGTAGAGAAGATTAAACATTGACTTGCAACCATTATTTCCAAAAATATATATTTATATTGATAAATAAATTTAAAAACATGCTATATAAATTATCCTTTAATTGGAATATCTATCTATAAATAAATCAATAACATATTAACAAACATACAACCATAATTAAAGGAAAAAATATAATAATCATCTATTAAAATTATAAATAAATTTATAAATACAATATCTATATATTCCCTAAATTTTTATAATCAACTACTAAAATTATAAATAAATTCATAAATATAATATTTGTATTACATGAATATATTTCTTTTTCTTCTAATTTTAAAGATGTAAACATCTTGTCCCTTCTTTTCAGCTCGCCCTTATTTTCAACTCAACGCAAAATACCTCTCACCCTCATGCACCGACTTGAGTGCAAGATTCGTTTAATGTTTTCAATCATTATAGGTATAGATCCACCGCTACCCTGCATGTGTATATAAAACACAGAGCACACACATTCATGCATTCTTAAAGTTCATTTGAAGAATCTAATAAAATAGAGTTGTATATAATACTTTCTAATTTAAGTCTAACTAGATAATTCTTAATAATTTCAATCATTATAGGTATAGATCCATGGTTTCCTACACACCTTTATGCATTCGTAAATTTCAGTTAAAGAATCTATATTCATCATTATAGGTATAGATCCACCATTTCTCTGCATGTCTATATAAAATAGAGACCACACACCCTCATGCATTCTCACTGTGAAGATAAAATTGTAGAAAGAAGCTCCATGGATGCTACCAGACAACTTCTCTGCCAAAACGTGAGAGCATGTGAATGCATTGATGCAGATGCTCCTGGCGGCGGCGGTTGGGGTGAAGGAGACAATGCGACCCTTCGTTTCGTCCGAACGTTGGTTCCACTGGAGACTATAAAGCTGAAATACAAAGTTGGTTCACAAGAATTTTGGCAATCTTTCGAGCTGATTGAATCAGAGGAGTGGAGGAAACTTCAGCCATATGGGGAGTTAGTGTTTGAAAAATCTCGGTATCGTAACGGGTGGGTGGAGATCACCGACTATGAAGGAACCCACCATGGAGGAAGATTGAATGCTCTTTTCTCAGATATTTTTCAAGGTCTTAAGATTATGTGGAACCCAATTTCCGCAACTTGGATTCGAACCTATATGGTTCGCCCTCTATCCGAAGGTAACCGGTTTCACACAGAAGAGGTAATATTTTTTCAAATTCAAACGGAAACCATTCATGATCCTAACAGCTTTGAGATAGTAGAAAGAATAACGAAGATGGATGTTATGTTTCAACATCTATACCAATTGTTGCGTAATGAATCTGAATTTTGTGTATGGGACCGTATTGTTGAAACTGTAACGACCACTTCCGGGTTCAGCTTTGCCGTTCAACGCATAAAGGTATAATTACCATAAATTTATATCTATGATTGGAATTTCATTCAACCTTAATACCTATCTATTTATAGTTTATGTATATCTTGCAGCTCAACAGGCATGTTGGCTTTGTTTGTTTTCTGTTTATTGCTGTAATGGTTTTATCAGACACACTATCAATGTTGTAGTTTTGTTTACGAGAAGAAAAAAAGCTGAGAGTGAAAATTACATCACGACTTGATTTAATTTCAAATATCTATGACAGCCTTTAAGTTTACACAGTTTCATAAAGTTCCTTGATTTATAAACTACCTGTTACCAGGGTTACAAATTTTGAATGGATATTGAAAGTATTTTGTCTTAAAATTTATAGATTAGAAAACTGTTTTTGAATGTGAATAATTATAAGGTTTTATTTATAACCAACTTAGTATACAAATGAGCTCTTAGAGAACTGTTTGAAAATGTGAATAAATATACCCTCGTTATCATATTTTAAGAAAGTTTTATTTACAATTCAATTTAGTATGTAAATAAGTTTTTTTAAATTAAATATTTTAGAATGTGTGATTATAAATGTTTAAAATATATTTATATTAATGTTATTTTCAATTTTTATTTTTAAATATGTTTTTTTATATTTTACACATTTTTGTATTTTTATATAAAAACAAAATAATATTTATTATAAAAATGATTTATATAGATATGAAAATAATATATATTTAATATTTATAAAAAATGATTTATATTATAAAAATTTTATAAATTTTTTTATTATTAAAAAAAAAGGTGGTTTCGATATGATCACTCAACCTTACCTCCACCAAGGAAATAGTACCACACAAAATCAAATCAATCAAAAGTAAAAAAGCTAACAACTGGCACAACCGGAAAGAAACTAATAAAATTCAAAAATAGCATCGGCTAAAAAGCCCCAACTGCCCTAGTAGCTGAAATGAATCCTGCCCAAAAGAAATTCAAAACTGAAAATTAGTCCGAAATCCAAAAACCACCATTCGAAAATCGACCGAGAAAACAAAACCTTTGCATCACCAGGCAAACGATAGAGGCCAAGCCAAACTCAAACCGCCTTCCGCATCAACTCACCCCAAGGTGGGGAGAAATTAAAGGCATCTAAACTGAGAAACCGAAGCCGAAATCCAAGACGAAGCACACCACCAGACCGTAAAATGGAAGAAAAACATCGAAAACCGGCAACGAAAACCACCCCATTACTCTGTAGGCCCTTAAATCTCCTCTGAAAACAACCCTGAATCAACCTCCCAACAGAACTGAGCAATTGATCACTGCGGAGCCTCCACCATCTAGAGGAAAGGGAGCAGCCAATTACGAAGAGCTAGCTACCCCTTCTAGGAAAATTGAGCGCTTAGGAAAGAAACTAAAGCATCAGAGGAAACACTAAACAAAACTGAACTACAAGAAGAAAAATATGAGAAAATACTCCGCCTCCACTGAAGCATGTTTAAAAAAAAAAAAACAACTTAAAACCACCTGGTCCAACGGGGGTTTGAGACTACCACCCTACCTGGGAAAGTAAAAAGCCCAATCAAAAGCATACAAAGAGATTGAAAAACACAAACTAGCCATCCTCCCAAGGGATCCTACCCTTACAATTCGGGAATGAAATTACTATAATGACACTTCCTACACCTTACCCTTGTCATTCATGTGAATATGTTGTAAGATTTTAAGACATCTATATCATTCATGTGATTATGTTGTAAGATTTTAAGACATCTATATTATTATCATATGAAAACTCTATCATTATCATATAAAGACCAATTATTTCCTGGCTATTATCAAGTCATATATAGGTGAAAAATAATTGACATCCTTTGACTCTTCTAAAAGTAGGGTAAAATTTAAGATGAGATTGATTATAACCCTCTAAAACAAATATTTAATAACTTATTATACAAATAGAATAAGTTCCTTATTTCAAAATGATTCTAGTGATAAGATAGAGGTATTGGGATCATTATACAATCTAGTGTCCCTCAAGGAGCACTATATTGAGCATAACATCTTCTCAACCTACTTAGTAGCCCTATCACATCCATGCATTATGGAGAATCACTAAGTAGAACATCATAATATTCCTATACAAACATTAGGTATGTCATATAGGCACCTATTAACATCTCAATTGGTATTGGTGTTGCCAAAAGATTAATTTCTCC
Organism: Wollemia nobilis; assembly: GCA_028583015.1. Classification (NCBI taxonomy): domain Eukaryota; kingdom Viridiplantae; phylum Streptophyta; class Pinopsida; order Araucariales; family Araucariaceae; genus Wollemia; species Wollemia nobilis. The sequence continues at coordinate 3,218,160 of JAQPPZ010001192.1, forward strand.
ATATGTTTAAATAAAATAAATAGAAGAGTTGCTTATATACTTTAGACTGCTTAATAGAAGAATCAATCAAAAAGGAGGGTCAAGCAATGTCTTAGAATGATTGAGATAGAATTTTCTAACTTTATAATTGAAGTAAACATCTATGTGGATGTTTAGAGATCTTATGATATAAACATAGGTATGTACTCACTTTCACAACTTTTGACCAAAATTGATTGGTTTAGTAAGAAAAGGAATGCCTCGATGATGGTGGGTATTGAAGAACACAAGCTTATACTGAGAAGGGGGTGAACAGTAGAAGATCAACTTTTATTTTTCTTTCTCAAATAATATTATCCAATATATCAATGGCAATATCAACAGCAGTAATCAAAGCAATGCATAAATCATCACACACAATAGAGACACCAATTTAACGTGGTTCACCCAATGTGGGCTACTGCATTTAGAAAAAATTTCCTCAACAAATCTCTTGGGAATCCTTCCCTATTACAATATTTATGGACCTCTATCCAAAGGAGACACAAATATCCTAATCAAGTTCATGGACACTAATCCACGAGAGACACCAATACCCACTATTGGTTTGTGGATCTCTATCCATAGTAGAACTCCTCTGATTTGGTTGGTGATCTTCTAGAAGACTATTGCCCCCACTACATTGGCTTGTCGATCTCTCTCCATATAAGACCGTTGTCCTCACTTCCAAAATATCTATCCTCATTGCCCTGGATAATGGATCTCTATTAACTGGAGACTATTTTCCTATATTCTGTCACCTCCAAATCTTACTCTCAGCTCTGCTCAATCTCTATCTCAAATCTGCACTAAGCATTATCCTTGATCTAGGAAAAAATTGCTCACAAATCTGTCTCTGGTCTGGCACAAATTTACACCAAAATTTGTCCTCAGATCTTTCCTTCAAGCCTTAACATAAAGCTTGATCCAATCACAAATAAACTCTACTTAGATATACCACAAGCCTTATCACAAAGTTTGAAAAAATCACAAATCAACTCTACTCTTAAGTCTTCTTAAAGACTTATATCAAAAATTTCCAACAAGTTCTCTCAAGAACATGCTCAATATTCTCTCAAGTCTTCACCAAGACCTACCTCAATTCTACTCAACAAGTCCTCCCTAGAACTTGTTCAATCTGCTCAACAAGTCTTCACCAAGACTTACCTCAATTCTTCTCAACAAGTCCTCCCTAGAACTTGTTCAATATGCTCAACAAATCTTCACTAAGACTTATCTTAAATCTGCTCAATAAGTCTTCATCAAGACTTACCTCAAATTTATCCAACAAGCCTTCACCAAGACATGCCTCAAATTTGCTCAACAAGTCTTCAACAAGACTTGCCTCAAAACTACTCAGCAAGCTTTCACAAAATCTTGCTTTAAATATATCCTTAAATTCCCTTTGGGACTTACTCAAATTTGTCCATAAGCTTTCAAAAAAGCTTGCTTAACTCTATCTTTATGCTTTTATAGAAGCTTACTCAAATTTATCCTTAAGTCCCCTCAAGGACTTACTCAAATCACTGCAAAACTTGCATACAAAACTCAACTTAAATCTCTTTCAGAAAACCTCTTTAACACTCAGACAAGTTTCACTCAAAATCTTATTAAACCATAGAAACATATAGAGAATGAAAAAACATTCAATATGTTTCACACTCACTAGGTTTTGTACTCAACAAAACACTTTATCACTTTCAAACTTTCTTTCAAATCAATTCAGAAATAAAGTATAATTTGTTTTACAAAACTTGAACTATCACTCCAATGCTTTCAATTAATAATTCTCAATCAACTTCACTCAACCATTCACTTAATGAAACACAACTTACGTACAAATCCTAACCAAGTGTTTCACTATACTTCCAACAACTCACACTATGGATCTCAAACCTTGACTCAAGATGATTCCAATGTCACATAACAATGATACTCATGTTCTTTCAAAAACCCTAGCTCAAGATAGTTCTCAATCTCACATAACAATGATACTCATGTTCTTTCACAAATCCTAGCTCATGATAGTTCACAATATCACATAACAATGATACTCATGTTATTTCAAGCATTCACCAATCATGCATATGAAAACTCACTCAAACATTTCCAACAATGCTTATCAAACAATCCTTTTCACTCCACATTTACATTTCACAACATTCAACCCAACAACATTTTACTCATAAGGAAGTGCCCATACCTTTTGTTTTTATGGAGATATATCTTCAAAATTTATTATACTCACAACCAAAACCTTTTGCCAACTCTAGGTTAGATAGCAACAACCTTTCTCAAAATCTCCACAGAAATATTTATCCCAACAAATATTTCACCATTCAAGTAAAACAAATAAAATGACAAATGAAAAATACACTTTATTAATCCTTTATTAAAATCAATATTTAATCAATGAATCATTCACTCACAAAAATAATTATAATGGCAATCTCGCTATAACTACTTTTAAATCCAACTCAATAAAATATTTAAATAAAATTTCAATCATAAAAATAAATTTCAAATTTCAATCATAAAGTCCTTGAATACACCTTATCCTCTCCAATTCTCAGCCCAACATAAATTCCAAATTATGCCACCAAAAATCCTTGCAAACCCTTATAAACTCCAAACTTTAATTAACACTTGGCAAAAATAAAAATTATTTATTCATACCTTAGCCACAACCAAAAATTATTTTTTCGCATACCTTAACCAATAGCCTGCACTCCATGTGATTCAAACTCGCATTCACCTGCCCACCAAGTGCCTTAGCCACGACTTAGGCAGCCACACGGGCTACACGCCCACACAAAATCAATGAGGTGCCTTCTGCCTCTTATCTCCATCATCGACGCTAAATACCAAACGACAAAAATATTTAACCTCCGCTATCGTCAAGAATCGAACGCGGGACTTGTGTCCTACCAACAACCTACGCACCAGGCCTTGCCACTAGACCACCCGAGCGGATGGTGATGGGAGTGCGCCCTCACTCCGCCTTATCCGTTCGTCATCTGCTTCAACCTTTAAAAAAATTAAAACCTTTGCCTTGCTCACGAAATCGCACGATAATGTTATTAACCCTTTGCATGCGCAATTAGAATTTTGGAGACTTGCTTTATTGCATCCAAATGATATGGTATAAATACCATATCTTATTTTTTCTCGATGTCGACGAGAAAATATTAAAATGAAATATTTTGCACCCAACCCTAACTTAGGGTTTAATTAAATTAATTTATATTATTAATTATAATATAAATATTATAATTAATTAACCTTAGGCTTAACTTAAAATCTTAATATTATAATTATAAAAATTATATTATTATTTCCTTCAGGTATCTCCTTCCTTTAGGATATTTTACCTATATTTTGACCAATCATGTGAAGCTTTAAACCAAATATCTTGGGCTTAAAATATAAATATTTTAACCCTCCTTTTGCCAATTCCTTGCATTGACTTATGACATCACTAACACTATCTCTTAACATCAATGACAACACAACTACTCAAAATGTTCAATAGGTATACTACTACCCTCCATGGAGTCTTGAAACCCATCAACCTAAGGTCCAAAGTATGGAATACCTTTTGTATGATATACATATTGATGAACTAGAAGATGAAACATATCCAACATTTTAAATGAGTATCAAGATATGTTTCTTGGAGAGATTTTAAGATTTCCTTCCCAATAGAGATTTAATTTCTCAATGTACATATTTAAATTCTTAATAGACATTTTACTAGGGGTATAAACAAAGTCAAAGTCTCCTTATAGAATGACAATGTATGAAGACAAAAACAAAACACCAGAAATATACTAGAAATTAAACAAACAGTGATACAAGAGATTGCACAATGAAATAGATCTTATATTATTAATGTCGGTGGATCTCAATACAATCGAATGTACCTCAAAAATAGGGGTTTACACTATTTATTTTGATACAATGAATACAATATGCTAAGGTTCTCCGAAACCCTATCCAACAATGCTTATGGTGTCTTCAAAGCTCGTTCTTGCTCCCAACAGAGGTGAGTGGGTTTTAGCTATCCATTGATCAGACCACTCTAACTTAAGCAGTTGCTAAATGCCTGTGTATTTCTAGATCTACAAACAAAAAATGATAAAAGAGGATTAGTAGTAATTGTGAGGGCTCCACTATGTGAGATCCTCAAAATCAATAAAAACCCTAAGTTCCAAATAGTAATATTGCAAGCAAATATTGAAATAATGAAATCAATACAATAATGAAAGATTTACCTTGTAAACTTATCATTTTATGATTTGTCATTGTTGTCATTGTAGAAAAATAGGTGCATAGATGCCCTAGTGACACCCGAGGGTTCTTTGGTCTATAGAACTAAGGTCTAAAATACCCGCAGGTGCTCAACAACAGTAGGAAGTAACCAAGAGCGCTTGAGGATGGTGAAAAATACCTAGAGGTGCTCGAGAATAGTAGGCGGACATTCGAGAGTAGGAGATATGTGCTCGAGGGCTAAAGTAGGTTCTGTAAAAGTAGATATGCTATACGTGAGGGCTACGATGGTGGATGTGGAGGTGAAGATGAGGGATGCGAAAGGGGACTTATGCAAGCTTAGATCATGAATTATTTATATTGCTTAGATTCCCATTTAGGGGTTGAGCCATTAAAATAACTCCTACTTATAATCTTCCCTAGGGCACATTAGGGTTTCAATGACACAATTTGTGTGGTCAAGATTAAAACGTGATGGAGGATGGAGATTAAATCTGGGTAGGTGGCATGGATTGAGGTGGATGAATGGATAGGATTAGACCAAGGTGGATGGATGAGATTAATTCACACACACATATATTTATTTATTTATTAAATATATATAATATAATATAAAATATTAATATTTAAATATATATTGAACAAATATGCATAAATATATGTAAATAATGGGTAAAAAAGGTGGGAAGACCTATATGGATGACAAGTGGCTAGATTTTGGTTTCTACAAATGCTCCTTTTTGTACCGCATTACATGAAACACAATGCGGTGCAAAAATACGAGACACCTATTTTGGCTTAATGGTGAAGCAGGTTTGTTGAGATGTGGACATGAGCTTGGAGACAAAAGAATGTTGATTACGTAGCTTACCCCCTCAATTGGAAAATGAGTTTACGGATGAATCTCATGAGCCAATTGAAAAATGAGTGCAAATGATTGTATGGATGAATGGAGTAATTGTTGATGATATGAATGATGTAAAATGATTCTATTTTTTCCCAATAGTTGAAAGGTGGGTTGTGGAAATATTCAAGTTATTGATTTCATTTTTTCCCTAACAGAGGAAAGGGGTTTTTGCCAAGTGTAGATGCCATGATCATGTAAGATGTATCCCGTTGTGGTAAAATCAAAACCAAATATGGTTACCCCAAATTTGGGGTGATTCAAGCTACTGAAGAATATGCCTTCTAGCATCATTGATATGTAAATATGAAGATGCAAAATAAAAAGAGTCAATTATGGAGGGTCAACTAGTGATTGTCAGATAATTCCTATGGTCGAAACCAATCACCCTAGCTAAGTCCAGTTTCCATGATGACTATCAAGAAAATGAGAAATTATAAAATGTGATTTTGTCCATGTTTCAAGACCCACGAACTAGGCCATCAATGATAGTTTTTGTGCAAATTATTATTGACATGGTTTCACTAAAAATGTGAAGTATTAGATGTTATTATAATTTCAAACAAGGAGATATGGGATAATGAAAATGACCAAGTATCCTTATGGTGATTTATTCATATTACTGACTTGCATGGATACCAATCATTGCAATCACCAAGTAGATAGAATAAACCACTAGATACGAGGTTCACTTGAATTTTTATTTGAACTTGGAAAATGTGTAAATGTTATGATTGATGATTTGAAATGATGTGAAAATGAAGCATTGATTGATGATTATGGTCATTTTGTGAAGATTTGGATTGTTTTGGAGCACTTTGGAATTTGATAAGTCAATTTGTGCCTTTTGGACGTAAACTAAAATTATGCAACCACATCGGTTTGGACATTCAAAAAACCTGATTATATGATGATACAGATGCATGGATGTAATTTGGAGTGATTTGGTAGGGGTAAGCCACTGTTTCACATTGATCTTATCCTTTTGTTATTTTTGTGCCAAATATCAGTTGGGGCTTATTACCTGTGCAAACACTCGCCAGTGTTTGGGCACTTTGTAAATGCCTCAGTGCACTTCAATTGACTGAGAAACACCCATGGGTGCTTCAAGGTGCCTGAAGCAGCTATAAATATCTTGGAGGGTGAAAATAGAGCTCATTATTGCATTTGTGAATTTGTGAAGCTACATCTAGGGGAATTGGGTGGAGTGGAGTGGAGTGAAGTGAGGTGGAGAAAGGTGAGTGCAGAAGCTATGGTGGAAGAAGTTCTGATTGAAGTGGAAGTACCGTTTTGCAAGGTAAGTCCCTTCTTTGAAGCTTATTTTTTTTTGTGCAAAAATGTTATGTTTTTGTTAATTTTTTTTAATTATGAACATGTATTAACCACAAATATTTTGTGTTGTATTGCAGCTTAGGATTTTTGAGGCTCGACACCAGTTCTCGCCTCTCATCCTTGGGATGAGGAAGGCATTATGGAGTGAGGATTGGGATTGGTTGAAGGTTGTGGGGCTAATGGAGGTAGCCCGGATAGATGTGGTGAGGGCAAAAGAGGGGTACATCTCTACCTTGGTAGAGAGGTGGGATCCATATAGGGGTTTCACTCCCTATTGGAGAGATTAGCCTTACACTTAAGGATGTATATCGCATCCTCAAGCTACCAGTGTAGGGTATTCATGTTGAGATTGAACACGATCAGGAAACAGAGATAAGGAAGATGTTTGGTGATAGTTGGCATAGTGTGGTGGTGACATGTGGGAGAATTTCACACTTGTTCATGTATATGAAAAATATACTAGATTCCCTATCGACTTTGGTAATTTTCATGTTGGCCAACATCATGGTCCCGAATAGTATCGATTGTAGGTTTCCTTGGAACCTCATAAGGTTGGTGAGCGATATGATCACTATAGCACATGTGTATGCATGGGCTCCTACCTTATTGGTGCAGGTATACTAAGAACTTTATGAGGTGAGGAGGTAGGGGAGGAAGGGATTTAAATGTAGTTTGTTACTATAGTGTTGAGGATGGGAGCATTTTAGCGTGGCTCGACCAGAGGGTCTACCAATTGTAGGTTGGAATAGGGAGTAGTCCTATGTTAGAAGATGGAAAATGATAGAGGAGGTACAACTAAGTCATCCTATGCAGACGAGTCAATGGTACAAGAATTTGTGGGCTAGATTGATATTCGTCTAAGTTATATGGAGGCCATGGTGGGGTGCCAGGTGGATAGGATACAAAGAGTAGATGTGACGGGTCATGCAAGCTAGGTGGGTGTTTGGATGATATTGGAGTGAGTCTGAGTATATCTAGTTCTCATGGGTGTTCTGTCAGTTCGGCTTGAGGCAGGGGGTTCCTAATGAGCTAGTGTTCTATAAGAGGCATTAGGATGAGATAGGGATACCATGTACTAAGGCATGGAGGGAGACTTATGAGGATGATTAGGAGATAGATCTCCCCAATGTGGATGATGCATGGATGATGTAGGGACTATTTTAGAGTATGATGTATGGTTCGCTACACAGCCACCATGGGTATTGACTCTAGTAGTAGCTAGTGGGGTGGGGATAAGGTTGAGGTTGAGAAGACTGATGAGGCTCCTAAGCAATGGAGGCACCTTCGATCTAATAGTCAAAGGAGGAGTGGTAAGGGTACGATGAGGTAGGCTCCATGGAGTGGAGTAGATGGCAAACATAGAGATGATGTAGAGGATACTTCAAATGGGTTAGAGCAGTTGGTGGTAGAGCGGTATGTGATGGTGATGGCTTAGGAGAAGAGGATCGCCAGGCTCCAGGAAGAGTTGTTATAGAGAGAGCATCATCATAAGATTGACATTATGCACCTTTGGTCTCGGTAGAGGTATATCGAGTCATTGGAGGATAGGTTGATGGAGCATCATATTTTACTTCCAAATCCACCTTCCTTATCTATATTCGAGTTTGCTAGGCATAGTGATTTTAGGCATAACTCTAAGTCTAGGACTCCTTCTAGGTCATAGGGGTCCTCTTGGAGGGCTTAGCTAGTGCTTAGATGTACTCTTTTGTATATAAGACTTGGTGTTCCATTTTAGCCTTTGGGAACTCATTGTATATGTGATATATATAGATAAAAATAGCTTTTACATTTGTGTTATTTTTTTGTGTGAATGCTCTTGTGTGGATGCATTTGTGTATGGATGAATATGTATATGGATGATTAATGCATATGATATGGTGAATCTATATGGATGATTAATGCAAAATATAATGCAAATGTAATGTATATGTATGGATGATTAATGCAAGTGGTAGTGTATGATAAATATAAATTATGAAATGCAAATGTTCTAATGATCATTCATAGTTTATATTTTGCTTTGGCCATTGATAGCATTGTTGTTTAATCAGGGACGCCAAACTTGGTGGTAGGTGGGATGAAAAGACTCATGAAATGACATGGATGTTGACATGGAAGAAGATATGGATGTTGATATGAAAAATATATGGATTTTGATATGGAAAACTGATTGTTTTGTAGAGACTCAAACATATTAGTGGCATCAAATAAACTCACTAAAATTGTCTAATTCCTCTAGAACCAAATGTGTGTGCAATGAATTAATTTACCGAATCAAGAGCATGGTAATGACTTGAGGTAATTAAGAACTAATGTGTGTGCAAGTGAGTTCATTAACTCATCTTGAGTAAATTGGGTGTGACCTATTATGGATGAGACCAAGAAGCTAGCTCGTCCTTATGTATGGCTAGAGGTCTCTTTAAAAGAGATGTGTCACCAAGCATGAGCGTACTCCATTGCTAGTCAAGCATTGATAGCCCCGATGGATATTAGCTCCATAGTCTAAGAATTTTGATCTCTAAGTCTTGGATATGACTACCTAACTATCTAACTAGAAATGTAGTATTATCCTTACAACTTGAGGATCATTGGTGTGTGATGTATAAAAGACTTAGAGTTTTTAGGGCTTTTTCACTACTCTTTTTTTATTTTTTGAATTGTGATAGTGGTGAAAACCACTATTTTTATGGACGATGTTGCATGATGGGACCAACAGGGAATACCTTGTTCACTTCAAGGTTTAAACCAAGCATGGTGTTATCCCTCTTTGACACAAGATGTTTTTAATATGCAAAATTGTATTTGGTTCAAGAATGTTTTGGATTCAATTCCTAAAACTCAAGATTTTATTAGTGAAGATGTGTAATGGTCCTAAAAAGAACTCGACATGTAATGGTGGTTTGCTTAAAACACTAGGAGTGGTTGAGTGACCGAAAATGCCTAGGAATTATGGATATATGGAGGCAAATGACAATTTCACTTGGTGGAATGGTTTGGATGATGTTGTGAAGGTGCCCATGATTAAGGCAACATGACTTTATTGGACCAATTATACCTTGAACTAAATAAATGATCCCTCATATGAAATGTGAAATGTGGATGGAATGTATGAAATGCAATTTATGAAGTGGATGTAAAGCAAATGTGTGTACGAAATGCAATATGTAAAATGAGATGTGTGCAGTGCAATGCAATATTTTTATGTATTAGCCATGTATATATACATATATAAATCTCATTAAGCATATAATGCTCTCAAGTATTTAACATTAAGTGGTTTGGGTTCTTCCTCTCCCTCTAGACTGGCTAGCCTATAAGTACCTTTATCCACTTTTTGAGTGGAACCAATTAATTAGTCATGAATTTATCACGAAGATGCGATAATGCATTGGTGTTTTGTTGATTCTCTTTAAGGATAAGATATCCTACTTGGAATTCACATAGATGAACTTTGGCATTGTAAGCACACTTTAGGCGGTCTTGATAAACTCATAAATGCTCTAAATAATTGACTCATATCTCATCAAGAAGTGTGAGTTGGTCAAGATGTGCTTGTATAGAAGTGTTGTCATCAATAAATTCTTGCAAAGAAATTTGCAAGAGAATATCAAGCTCAAGAAGTATGATTTCTTTAGCTCCATAGACCAATGAAAATAGTGTTGCCCCAGTTAGGTGTGTGGATGCTTATTCAATAAGCCCATAATACCAAGGGAATTTTAGTATGCCAATCTTTATGATTTTCATTAATGAGTTTCTTGAGAATAGCAATTAAGGTCTTGTTGGTAACCTCAGCTTATCCATTTTATTATGGGTAATAAGGTGTCGAGAAAATAAATTGGAGGTTATATTTCTCGCAAAGTACTTGAACATCCTTGTTTTTGAAAGACTTGTCATTGTCAAAGAAATTTTTTGAGGGAATACCAAAATGACAAGTGATATGATGAATTAAAAACTCTACAATTCTAGGTCCTATCGTACTTGTTAACAAAATTACCTCAATCCACTTTGTAAAGTATTTAGTGGTTGTGATGATGAATGTATGTTATCCCAAGGAAGGAGGCAATATTTTACCTATTAGATCAAAACCCCATTGTGAAAAGGATCAAAGGCTTTGAATAGGCTGTAATTCTTATGGTGGTACATGAGTTAAATTAGAATGCTCTTGATATTGCTTGCAATGTTTGACATAAATGCAACAATCTCGTTCCATGGTTGGCCAATAATAACCCATGCGTAAATAATGCTTTGCGATGGCCATCCCACTAAAATGACCACCACAAGTACCATCATGAGCTTCAGCTATGGCTCTTTGTGCCTCAAAAACCTCAAGACATCGAAGAAGGATTCCATTATAACCATGTTTATACAACACGTCCCCCAAGAGAACAAAACGAGATGTTTTTTTCTTGAAAGTGCGTTTAGCAGTTTGAGACATGTCATATGGAAGTGTTCCAAACTTGAGAAAGGATACTATTTGGCTTGACCAAGGCTCATATGGATCCGATTGGATAAAGCAAACATTCTTTTCATCCCTAGATTCAGCACGGACAATTGTAGATTTAGAGATTATTGTGATAATTAGAGGTTGTACCTCTCTTAAGGAGTATTTTGGAATCAATGGTTTAAGAGAGGCCATCACATCTGCAAATATATTAGTCGAACGTGGTAAATTATCAATTTCATACCATTCAAATGTAGAGAGAAATTTTATTGCTACTTCATTATAAATTTTAATGGTAGGTTCTTTACATTGGTATTCTCCATTGATTTGCTTGATAAAAAGTTGAGAATCATATCCATTTTTGAAGCCAATTGTTTTACCACATTTGTCAATTTTTGTACTTCTAGGTCACTATTGTGCAATACCCCCAGATTCCTTAAGGTAGGGGTATAGGCAGGTTTTTGAAAAGGCACTTGGCTTAAGCTAGAGGTATTGATACTATTGTGATATGTGATACCTTGCTCGAGAGGATAACTAACATTTGGTGGAATAGAGGCAAAAGTTTTGAGATTATTAGATTAAGGAAGAAATTGAAAATAATCTTGAGTGACACTATTGATTGGAGGAATTTGTAGATTCCTTCCAATTTTGGTGGTTACAATAGTGGCATAGGTTGGTTGGTGGGCAATATTACCATGATTCAAAGATTCAGACAAAGGGTTATCATGAACATGCCTAGGAGAGATGACCGAAGGAGGAAGAAGAGTCTCCCTCTTTCAAGTTGAGCTTTCTATTACATAGCCTTAAGTAAAGCCTCCTTATGGTGTTCCATGAAATCTAAAACATGATCAAAATATTTAAAGGTAAGGTTCCCATTGGGTCCCTTAGTAGGATCAAGGCTATTATTAGTCTCCTCATTTTCCTCTTCTTCTAGATTATTATTTTCTCTATCAATTTGATTATTCTCTTGGAAAATCTCATCAAACCTTAAAGGCCTTTGCTCACTCCCAAGGTTGAAATCCATTAGGAGAAGAGAAGAGGGCTAGGGCAAAAAGGAAGGAACTAAGGACCAACAAAAACAAGCACAAGATGTTATATTTTTTTATGTTTTTTGATCTAACATGCATAATTAATGATCTTGATTAAAGTTTTAAAAGAAAAGGAGGTGTTCACATCGGGTTCACCAAAGATGTAGAGGGGTAAAACTACACTACCACGTACAATTCTTGTATGGATCTATAAGAGAGAGCTAAGGTGACCACAGGGGTATGTTGTTATCTACACTTGGTGCTAGGGGGATGGGTTCACCATGAACGGTTTAAGGACTCGCTCCAAGTCCTCAAGATATTTAGAATGTTTGATGTGTTCAGTTTAAGCAATCACCTAAGTTTGGCCCTTTTAGATCTATGCTATGAAAGATAAAGGACAATGTAGAAATACATAAATGCAAGAATACAAAAGCTAACCCTAGTATGATTCAACCTTTGAATGCTTTCTAACTTAGGGCTTAAAATGGATAACCTTTTAAGCAAGGGCTCAAAAGAGAATACACAAATAGAATAAAATCTAAGTGCACACTATATGTTGTTTATCTTTCAATGCCTAAAAATTAATTAAATATATTTTCTTTTAAATAAAATCTAGGGTTTACAACAAAAATATAAAGCACTCAGTAAATAGCCTAAATATTAATCAAAACACTTAGCTTATCTGGTGGTTGATCCTTGCTTTTATCATTTGATCCAATACTATCAATAATTCATATTCCTGCAAGATAACTTAAGAAACACTTGAAAATATGATTAGTGTTAGGGGGCCTGATTAGGCCATTCTACAATAATGCTTGGAGGTGCAATAGTCAAGCCCCCTAGGTCCTTTTAGATGACCTTTGAAAATAGAAGTGAAAATTGACCTTTGGAATATGAACAAGAATAACAAAATATAGCAGAACAAAATAGAAAAATAGAGTACAAAATACCCTAATATGGCCTAAATGTAGTCTATAACATAGATATAGGGTTTTGGGATAGCAAATTACCCCCAAACGTGATCTATGTAAAATCATGCCACATATGGAGCAACCGTGATATCGCATGGTAAAATCACACCCCACAAAAACCTGGGTGTGATTTCATAGAAGCTAAAAAAAACTCAAAAAATATGAATTAATGGATGCGTAATCAAAAATTTAACTAATATGCAAAGTACAGAAGAGCAAAAACAACTTGGCGATGGTGAAGAAGCAAGAAAAAGAGATGGAGACCTCCAAGTAATAGATTTCGCCTTAGGGCTTCAAAACTTTTCCACCAAGAGTAGCAACACAATCGAATATAGTAGAACATAAAGATTCAATAGATCACACTTCACACTTGCGAGTTAGCTTACTTACGAAAGAAGAATAAAAAGACCTCAAAAAATAGTTTTTGAATAATAAATGTTATTATTGTTTGGTTGGAAACTTGCTTGATAAAAATTTGATGGGAAGAAATGAATTTCAAACCCTCCTTATACAATGGATTTGAAAGAAGAATGGGTGGGAAAAACTAAGCACATTCGACCCTAAAAAGATCAAATTTGAAAATTAGGGTTTTCTTAATAGAAATCCCTAAAATGCAAAATCACGCTCCATAAAAATGGGATGCGACCTCGCACCAACTAAACCCTCGGGTGATTTTAATACATTTTGGAGGGTCAAACAGAGTCAAAATGGGTCATATCATATACCATTAAAAAGCTCTTTTCAAGCCCAATTCAATAGTATATGATTTAGGAAGAATGAATAATATTTGGTAGGGGAAAAATAGGCTCAAATATGACCCTAATTTTCCAAGAAGAAAACAAGGGATCTAGGGAAAATTACTCACCTTAGCATGTCAAATTTCTATGTTTACACTACGAAGGGCCACGAAAAATGAAGCATAAGACCTAGCTATCAAATATGCTTCTATCTGGGTAGTAAGACAAGGTTATAGGAGGATAATCCTAGAATTAGATTCTCAAATATTGGTAGGAGCTCTAGATCGCACGAGGAACTTTACTTTTAAGACATGGAAGTTGAGGATTTTTGTCCCCCAAATTAAGAAATTATGGAGGAAATTAGATGATGTGATTCTGGTTTATGTAAGTAGATATCTTAATAAAGTGGTTGAATTCCTAGTTAAAATGGGTACTGAGAAGGAGGTAGGGGTTTAGTGGTACGATGACATGGTTATTGAGGATGAGAGGATTAGGCAGGTTGATGAACAAATCCAATATTTAGCTAGTTTGAACAATCATTATAGAAATATGGTTTAGGATATTTGGCTCCAATATAGACCTTCTTTTTCTATTGTAAACAGGTGTTCTTATCTACTAAAGCTAGGAGGAGTCTCATCCCAACTTGTAAATGATCTTGTTTTAGTATAAAATTTTTAAATTCTTAAAAAAAATCATTTAAAATTATTCTTCGATAAAATAAATTAATAAAAATAAACCTAAATATTAGCAAACATACAACCATAGTTTTTAAAACTTTTAAAATTATCACTCCATTAAAAGACAAATATATCCATAAATTATCCCTTAATAGTAGAGAAGATTAAAAACATCTTAATTGTTAATTGACTTGCAACCATTTTATATATATATATATATATATCTTCAAAAACATGCTATATAAGTTATCCTCTATAAATAAATCAATTAAAAACATCTAAAATATTAACAGACATACAACCATAATTTAGAAAAAAATATATTTATAATAATCATCCACTAAACTTATATATAAATATATATATATATATATATATATATATATATATATATATATATATATATAAGTTATCCTCTATAAATAAATCAATTAAAAACATCTAAAATATTAACAAACATACAACCATAATTTAAAAAAAAAAACATTTATAAAAATCATCCACTAAACTCATATATATATATATTCCCTGAATTTTATGAATACATTTCTTTTCCTTCTATTTCTAAAGATGTAAACATCTAATCCCTTCTTGTTAGCTTGCCCTCAGTTTAAACTCAATCCAAAATACCTCTCACCCTCATGCACCGACTTGCATGCAAGTTTCGTTTAATGTTTTCACTCATTATAGATATAGATCCACCGCTACCCTGCATGTCTATATAAAACATAGAGCTCACATGCATTCTTAAAGTTCATTTGAAGAATCTAATAAAATAGAGTTGTATATAATACTTTTCTAATTTAAGTTTAGCTGGATAATTCTTAATAATTTCAATCATTATAGGTATAGATCCATGGTTTGCTACACACCCTTATGCATTCATAAATTTCAGTTAAAGAATCTATATTCATAATTATAGGTCTAGATCCACCATTTCTTTCCATGTCTATATAAAATAGAGAGCACACACCCTCATGCATTCTCACTGTGAAAATAAAATTGTAGAAAGAAGCTCCATGGATGCTACCAGACAACTTCTCCACCAAAACGTGAGAGCATGTGAATGCATTGATGCAGATGCTCTTGGCGACGACGGTTGGGATGAAGGAGGCAATGCGACCCTTCGTTTCGTCCGAACGTTGGTTCCACTGGAGACTATAAAGCTGAAATACAAAGTTGGTTCACAAGAATTTTGGCAATCTTTCGAGCTGATTGAATCAGAAGAGCGGAGGAAACTTCAGCTATATGGGGAGTTAGTGTTTGAAAAATGAGATCACCGACTATGAAGGAACCCAATGGGGAGGAAGATTGAATGCTCTTTTCTCAGATATTTTTCAAGGTCCTAAGATTATGTGGAACCCAATTTCCGCAACTTGGATTCGAACCTATATGGTTCGCCCTCTATCTGAGGGTAACCGGTTTCACACAGAAGAGGTAATATTTTTTCAACTTCAAACGAAAACCATTCATGATCCTAACAACTCTGAGATAGTAAAAAGGTTAACGAAGATGGATGTTCTGTTTCAACATCTATACCAATCGTTGCGCAATGAATCTGAATTTTGTGTATGGGACCGTATTGTTGAAACTGTGACGGCCACTTCCAGGTTCAGCTTCGCCGTTCAATGCATAAAGGTATAATTACCATAAATTTATATCGATGATTGGAATTTCGTTCAACCTTAATACCTATCTATTTATAGTTTATGTATATCTTGCAGCTCAAAAGGCATGTTGGATCTGTTTTGTTTTTTGTTTATTGTTGTAATGGTTTTATCAGACACACTATCAATGTTGTAGTGTTGTTTATGAGAAGAAAAAAAGCTGAGAGTGAAAATTACATCACGACTTGATTTAACGTCAAATATCTATGACAACCTTTAAGTTTACACAGTTTGGTAAAATTCTTTGATTTATAAACTACTTGTTATCAGGCTTACAAATTTTGAATGGATATTGAAAGTATTTTGTCTTAAAATTTATAGATTAAAAAACTATTTTTGAATGTGAATAATTATAAAGTTTTATTTATAACCAGCTTAGTATACAAATGAGCTCTTAAAAAACTGTTCGAAAATGTGAATAAATTTACCCTGGTTATCATATTTTAAGAAAGTTTTATTTACAATTTAATTTAGTATATAAATAACTATTTTAAAATTAAATATTTTAGAATGTGTGATTATAAATATTTAAAATATATTTATATTAATGTTATTTTCAATTATTATTTTTAAATATGTTTTTTTATATTTTACACATTTTTGTATTTTTATATAAAAACAAAATAATATTTATTATAAAAATGATTTATATAGATATGAAAATAATATATATTATCCGCTCATGTAGAGGAGTTGGAGAGCAAGTGAGTAGTTAAAACTCTCCAGTTATCGAGAGGTCCAGGTTCAAATCTCTCCCCTCACATGTTACAGATATGTTATATATAAAAGATTTCTCATCAAAAAAAAAAAATATAAAAAAAATAAAAAATAAATAATATAATATATATTATTATAAAAAAATAATATAAAAAATCATTTATATTATAACAACGAAAAGGGAAGAAAATCACCAAAAACCAGCAACGAAAACCACCCCATTACTCTGTAGGCCCTTAAATATCCTCTGAAAACAACCCTGAATCAACCTCCCAACATAACTGAGCAATTGACCACTGTGGAGCCCCCACCATCTAGAGGAAAGGGAGCAGCCAATCACGAAGAGCTAGCTACCCCTTCTAGGAAAATTGAGCGCTTAGGAAAGAAACTAAAGCATCAGAGGAAACACTAAAAAAAACTGAACATGCTACAAGAAGAAAATTATGAGAAAATACTCCGCCTCCACTTAAGCATGTTAACAAAAAAAAAAACTTAAAACCACCTGGTCCAACCGAGGTTTGAGACTACCACCCTACCTGGGAAAGTAAAAAGCCCAATCAAAAGCATACAAAGAGATTGAAAAACACAAACTAGCGATCCTCCCAAGGGATTGTACCCTTGGGATTCGCGAAATGAAATTACTATAATGACACTTCCTACACCTTACCCTTGTCATTCATGTGATTATGTTGTAAGATTTTAAAACATCTATATCATTATGATATGAAAACTCTATCATTATCATATAAAGAGGGTGTGACAAACATCTATTTTACTTGATTTAAGCATAAAAATAGACCAATTATTTCCTGGCTATTATCAAGTCATATATAGGTGAAAAATAATTGACATCCTTTGATTCTTTTAAAAGTAGGGTAAAATTTAATATGAGATTGATCATAACCATCTAAAACAAATATTTAATAACTTATTATACAAATAGAATAAGTTCCTTATTTAAAAGTGATAAGATAGAGGTATCCTTTTTAATTGTTATAAGATTGACAATTCTTGACCATCAAACAAAATGTATTTCATAAATCAAAACTATGTGCTCTCAATTGAATAGTGGATAACACCATAAACATAACCATATGTTTGTCAGTTACTAAAAATAGTGTGATTGTGACCAACTCTCTTATGTAACCGAAAAAAACGTATGTTTGAACCCTAAGGTAAGTCAATAATTTAATCCCTTAGAGAAATTCTTAAAATTGAGCTTCATCAGAAGAAAGAAAACCCACAAATGCAAAAGCTACATCTTTAAAAAGAACTCAAAATTTCTTTTTTACTCTAAACACAAAGCATTCTATTGATTGCAAGCTAAGATAACAAGCAATATATATATATATATATATATATTTCATAGAGCATTTCCTTCCTCAAATTTTTCCGACTTTGAATTGGTTCTTTTTTCTTTGTAAATCACCATCACTTGTCTTGTTCACATTCCACTTTTCTAAAATATGTACCCTTATTTAGCATATAGGATGGTTAATGTCCTTTCAAAGGAAAGAAACCAAATTCCCTCAAGAATTAACCCATGGATCCAACAAAGCAAAAGAATAAGAAGCAATTTTATTCCTCCCAACTCTTAAGGTAATTCTTCCCATTACTTCCTTCATACCCTAGCTAAATATAAAAAATCCCTTTAGTGCCTTTAAAACAAAATTCCTTGTACAATTCTCCATTTTTATTTTTTTAACTATTAGCAACACAATTTAATATTGCATGGTATGAGGAAAACTTATTTCCAAAGTAGATCATTCAAATATCCTTTTATTTAAATCAAGACTCAAAACAAATTCGAACAACTTTTTTTAGGCAAACACTTTTATAAAATAAAACAAAGTTACTTGATAAAGTATTTGATTTATTAAAGTTGTATAAGAGTAACACCACTCAATGTAAATTTTCTTCATAAAATAATAGTATTTTATAGTAGGAATACAAATGCATTACAACTAAAATCACAAACTCTTAAAGCCCATGCAATTCTAGTGTTTCTATGTAAATGCAAAGTGGCCTCTCAACACTTAATAAATTTTGCAAGTTAGCCAATTCACTTATAAATCCATAATAATTGACGCTTAAAAATACCTAAACTCTAATTACTAATTATTATTATCATAAATTAATATTTTATAAAGTTTAGAATTTTTGGGATATGACAAAACCATCTAATGGGAATAAAACAAATGTGGGAAAGAATAACTTCAACAAAGAGTCAATAGCAATATCGGTATAAAAGGATGTAAGAATATGAAAATGATAGAAAGGGACCCAAAGGATGGGTGTTTTACATGTTTTGGAGATCATTATACAATCTAGTGTCCCTCAAGGAGCATTATATTGAGCATAACATCTTCTCAACCTACTTAGTAGCCCTATCGCATCCATGCAGTTATGGATAATCACTAAGTAGAACATCATAATATTAATATACAAACATTAGGTATGTCATATAGGCATCTATTAACATCTCAATTGGTATTGGTGTTGCCAAAAGATTAATTTCTCCATATGTTTAAATAAAATAAATAGAAGAGTTGCTTATATACTTTAGACTGCTTAATAGAAGAATCAATCAAAAAGGAGGGTCAAGCAATGTCTTATAATGATTGAGATAGAATTTTCTAACTTTATAATTGAAGTAAACATCTATGTGGATGTTTAGGGATCTTATGATATAAACATAGGTATGTACTCACTTTCACAACTTTTGACCAAAATTGATTGTTTTACTAAGAAAAGGAATGCCTCGATGATGGTGGGTATTGAAGAACACAAGCTTATACTGAGAGGGGGGGTGAATAGTATAAGATCAAATTTTACTTTTCTTTCTCAAACAATATTATCCAATATATCAATGGCAATATCAACAGTAGTAATCAAAGCAATGCACAAATCATCACACACAATACAGACACCAATTTAACGTGGTTCACCCAATGTGGGCTATTGCATGAAGAAAAACATTTCTCAACAAATCTCTTGGGAATCCTTCTTTATTACAATGTTTATGGACCTCTATCCAAAGGAGACACAAATCTCCTAATCAAGTTCATTGACACTAATCCACGAGAGACACCAATCCCCTCTATTGGTTTGTGGATCTCTATCCATAGTAGATCTCCTTCTCTGATTTGGCTGGTGATCTTCTAGAAGACTATTGCCTCCACTGCATTGGCTTGTGGATCTCTCTCCATATAATACCATTGTCCTAACTTAGAAGACCTCTATCCTCATTGCCCTGGATAATGGATCTCTATTAATTGGAGACTATTTTCCTATATTCTGTCACCTTCAAAGCTTAATCTCAACTCTACTCAATCTCTATCTCAAATCTGCACTAAACATTATCCTTGATCTAGGAAAAATTTGCTCACAAGTTTGTCTCTCGTCTAGCACAAATCTGCATCAAAATTTGTCCTCAAATATTTCCTTCAAGCCTTAACACAAAGCTTGATCCAATCACAAATCAACTCTGCTTAGATATACCACAAGCCTTATCACAAAGCTTGAACAAATCACAAATCAACTCTACTCTTAAGTCTTCTTAAAGACTTAAATCAAAAATTTCCAACAAGTTCTCTCAATAACATGCTCAATCTTCTCTCAAGTCTTCACTAAGACTTACCTCAATTCTACTCAACAAGTCCTCCCTAGAACTTGTTTAATCTGCTCAACAAGTCTTCACCAAGACTTACCTCAGTTATGCTCAACAGGTCCTCCCTAGAACTTGTTCAATCTGCTCAACAAGTCTTTACTAAGACTTATATTAAATATGCTCAATAAGTCTTCATCAAGACTTACCTTAAATTTGTCCAATAAGCCTTCGCTAAGACATACCTCAAATATTCTCAATAAGTCTTCAACAAGACTTGCCTCAAAACTACTCAACAAGCTTTCACAAAATATTGCTTTAAATATATCCTTAAATTCCCTTTAGGACTTACTAAAATCTATCCACAAGCTTTCACAAAAGCTTGCTTAACTTTGTCTTTATACTTTTATAAAAGCTTACTCAAATTTTTCCTTAAGTCCCCTCAAGGACTTACTCAAATCATTGCAAAACTTGCATACAAAACTCAACTTAAATCTCTTTCAAAAAACCTATTTAACACTCAGACAAGTTTCACTCAAAATATTATTAAACCATAGAAACATATAGAGAATGAACAAACACTCAATATGTTTCACACTCACTACGTTTTGTACTCAACAAAACACTCTATCACTTTCAAACTTTCTTTCAAATCAGTTCATAAATAAAGTATAATTTGTTTTACAAAATTTGAACTATCACTCCAATGATTTCAATTAATAATTCTCAATCAACTCCACTCGACCATTCACTTAATGAAACACAAATTACATACAAACCCTAACCAAGTGTTTCACTATACTTCCAACAATTCACACTATGGATTTCAAACCTTGACTCAAGATGATTCCAATGTCACATAACAATGATACTCACGTTATTTCAAAAATCCTAGCTCAAGATAGTTCTTAATCTCACATAACAATGATACTCATGTTCTTTCACAAATCATAGCTTATGATAGTTCACAATATCACATAACAATGATACTCATGTTCTTTCAAGCATTCACCAATCATGCATATGAAAACTCACTCAAACATTTCCAACAATGCTTATCAAACAATCCTTTTCACTCCACCTTTGCATTTCACAACATTCAATCCAACAACATTTTACTCATAAGGAATATGTGCCCATACCTTTTGTTTTGATGGAGATATATCTTCAAAATTTGTTATACTCACAACCAAAACCTTTTGCCAACTCTAGGTTAGATAGCAACAACCTTTCTCAAAATATCCACAGAAATATTTATCCCAACAAATATTTCACCATTCAAGTAAAACAAAAAAAATGATAAATGACAAATACACCTTATTAATCCTTTCTTAAAAATCAATCTTCAATCAATGAATCATTCACTCACAAAAATAATTATAATGGCAATATCCCTATAACTCCTTTTAACTCCAACTCAATAAAATATTTAAATCAAATTTCAATCCTCAAAATAAATTTCAAATTACAATCATAAAGTCCTTGAATACACCTTATCCTCTCCAATTCTCAACCCAACATAAATTCCAAATTATGCCACCAAAAATCCTTGCAAACCCTTATAAAATTAAAACTTTAATTAACACTTCGCAAAAATAAAAATTATTTCTTCATACCTTAGCCACAACCAAAAATTATTTTTACGCATACCTTAACCAAAATCCTGCACTCCATGCGATTCAAAATTGCATTCACCTTCTCGCCAAGTGCATTAGCCATGGCTTAGGCAACCACACGGGATACACGCCCACACAAAATCAATGAGGTGCCTTCCACGTCTTATCTCCTTCATCGATGCTAAATAGCAAACGAGAAAAGTATTTAACCTCCGCTACCGTCAAGAATCGAATGCGGGACCTATGTCCTACCAACAACCTATGCACCAGGCCTTGCCACTAGACCACCTGAGCGGATGGTGATGGGAGTGCGCCCTCACTTCGCCTTATCCGTTCACCGTCCACTTCAACATTTCAAAAAATTAAAACCTTTACCTTGCTCACGAAATCGCACGATAATGTTATTAACCCTTTGCATGCGCAATTAGAATTTTGGAGACTTACTTTATTGCATCCAAATGATATGGTATAAATACCATATCTTATTTTTGCTCGATGTCGATGGGAAAA
This sequence comes from Wollemia nobilis, assembly GCA_028583015.1. Taxonomy (NCBI): domain Eukaryota; kingdom Viridiplantae; phylum Streptophyta; class Pinopsida; order Araucariales; family Araucariaceae; genus Wollemia; species Wollemia nobilis. Next base: position 3,240,654 of record JAQPPZ010001192.1, read on the forward strand.
TATTAAAATGAAATATTTTGTGCCCAACCCTAACTTAGGGTTTAATTAAATTAATTTATATTATTAATTATAATATAAATATTATAATTAATTAACCTTAGGCTTAACTTAAACTCTTAATATTATAATAATAAACATTATAATATTATTTCCTTCGGGCCTAGGTATCTCCTTCCTTTAGGGTATTTTGCCAATCTTTTGACCAATCATGTGAAGCTTTAAACCAAATATCTTGGGCTTAAAATATAAATATTTTAACCCTCCTTTTTATAATTCCTTGCATTGACTTATGACATCACTTACACTATTTCTTAACATCAATGACAACACAACTACTCAAAATGTTCAATAGGTATACTACTACCCTCCATGGAGTCTTGAAACCCATCAACCTAAGGTCCAAAGTATGGAATACCTTTTGTATGATATACATATTGATGAACTAGAAGATGAAACATATCCAACATTTTATAAGTATCCCTTCTTAAATGAGTATCAAGATATGTTTCTTGGAGAGATTTCAAGATTTCTTTCCCAATAGAGATTTAATTTCTCAATGTACATATTTAAATTCTTAATAGACATTTTACTAGGGGTATAAACATAGTCAAAGTCTCCTTATAGAATGACTATGTATGAAGACGAAAAAAAAACACCAAAACTATACTAGAAAATAAACAAACAGTGATACAAGAGATTGCACAATGAAACAGATCTTATATTATCAATGTCAGTGGATCTCAATACAATCAAATGTACCCCAAAAATAGGGGTTTACACTATTTATTTTGATACAATGAATACAATATGCTAAGGTTCTCCAAAACCCTATCCAACAATGCTTATGGTGTCTTCAAAGCTCGTTCTTGCTCCCAACAGAGGTGAGTGGGCTTTAGCTATCCATTGATCAAACCACTCCAGCTTAAGCAGCTTCTAAATGCCTGTGTATTTCTAGATCTACAAACAAAAAATGATAAAAGAGGATTAGTAGTAATTATGAGGACTCCACTGTGTGAGATTCTCAAAATCAATAAAAAACCTAAGTGCCAAATAGTAATATTGCAAGCAAATATGGAAATAATGAAATCAATACAATAATGGAAGATTTACCTTGTAAATTTATCGTTTTCTGATTTATCATTGTTGACATTGTAAAAAAATAGGTGCATATATGCCCTAGTGACACCTGAGGGTTCTTTGGTCTGTAGAACTAAGGTCTAAAATACCTGCAGGAAGTACCCAAGAGCGCTCGAGGATGGTGAAAAATACTTAGAGGTGCTCGAGAATAATAGGCGGGAATTCGAGAGTAGGAGGTATGTGCTCGAGGGCTAAAGTAGGTTCTGTAAAAGTAAATATGCTATACGTGAGGGCTATGATGGTGGATGTGGAGGTGAAGACGAGGGATGCGAAAGGGGACTTCTGCAAGCTTAGATCATGAATTATTTATATTGCTTAGATTTCCATTTAGGAGTTGAGCCATTAAAATGACTCCTACTTATAATCTTACCTAGGGCACATTAGGGTTTCAATGACACAATTTGTGCGCTCAAGATTAAAACATGATGGAGGATGGAGATTAAATCTAGGTAGGTGGCATGGATTGATGTGGATGAATGGCTAGGATTAGACCAAGGTGGATGGATGAGATTAATTCACACATACATATATATTTATTTATTTATTAAATATATATAATATAATATAAAATATTAATATTTAAATATATATTGAACAAATATGCATAAATATATGTAAATAATGGGTAAAAAATGTGGGAAGACCTAGATGGATAACAAGTGGCTAGATTTTGGTTTCTACAGATGTCCCTTTTTGTACCGCATTACATGAAACACAATGCAATGCAAAAATATGAGACACCTATTTTGTCTTAATGGTGAAGCAGGTTTGTTGAGATGTGGACATGAGCTTGGAGACAAAAGAATGTTGATTGCGTAGCTTACCCCATCAATTGGAAAATGAGTTTACAGATGAATCTCACGAGCCAATTGAAAAATGAGTGCAAATGATTGTATGGATGAATGGAGTAATTGTTGATGCTATGAATGATGTAAAATGATTCTATTTTTTCCCCAACAGTTGAAAGGTGGGTTGTGGAAATATTCAAGTGATTGATTTTATTTTTTCCCTAACAAAGGAAAGGGGTTTTTGCCAAGTGTAGATGCCATGATCATATAAGATGTATCCTGTTGTGGTAAAATAAAAACCAAATATGGTTACCCCAAATTTGTGGTGATTCGAGCTACTAAAGAATATGCCTTCTGACATCATTGATATGTAAATATGAAGATGCAAAATAAAAAGAGTCAATTATGGAGGGTCAACTAGTGACTGTCAGGTAATTCCTATGGTCAGAACCAATCACCCTAGCTAATTCCAGTTGCCATGATGACTATCAAGAAAATGAGAAATTATAAAATGTGATTTTGTCCATGTTTCAAGCCCAACGAACTAGGACATCAATGATAGTTTTTGTGCAAATTATTCTTGACATGGTTTCACTCAAAATGTGAAGTGTTAGATGTTATTATAATTTCAA